>UESW01002848.1:125904-152670 GCA_900491605.1 Calamus simplicifolius | reverse complement strand
CAATAATTATTTATTTAATTTAATCACCATGTCCAAGAAGATGAAAAGTGGCATGAGACAAAAAGGGCCTAAATAGGAAAACTTACATAAATTATGTAGAATATATATATATATATATATATATATATATATATATATATATATTAAAATAAATATTTTAAAAAAATTGAACAAAACATAACCACTATCTTATCAACAATTCATACGGTATCATGCCTTATTCTTTTTTACAAACTAACTTGAATAATATTATCTTTTTCACAAAATAAGTTGTCATTAGAATTATTCTATAGTAGATGAATGGTTTCTTAATTATTTGACACAATTATCTTAGTTTAGGAGATGAAATCATCCATTTCATGTTCTAAATTATTTTTTTAATCCTTTCTTCTCGTATTCTTGTTTTACTGTTAGGACTTTTGCCCATACCTCTCTTTCACAACCTTCATTCCATTTGGATCATCCTCTACTAGTTGATCACCCTCTACTAGTTGGTTTCTCATTTGGTTGGAGTCATCCTTTATTAGTTACACTCTGTCTTGATAAAGATCCTTTTTTTTTTGCTATATACTTTTCCTTTTGATTTACACCCCTTCTAATTTTGTAGTTTTATAATTTTTCAAATTGTTATACTCATAAGGCAAAGGTTAACAAATTTTATGGATATCTCTTGTGATCTATCAAGAGATCTAAAAACTTAATATTTACCAAGAATGTCAAATTATTTTCACCCCTGTTATCTTTTCAATCTCAATTATTTGTTCACTTTAAGCTATATTATAGACATAAGATTATGCATAAATTTAGGATAACATATTTACTACGAAGTTATCTTGGCCCAATAAAATAGAATATAGAAAAGATAATACATTTGGTAAGTAAATTAAATAGAAAACATAATACAATTAGGATATGTCGAATAATATATATATATATAATATTAAAAGAATTTAGAAAAAAATTACAATAGATGACATAAGATATAAAATATTTGATTTTTAGTCAAGTTAATCTCTTCAAATATGTTGAAGATCAACCTATTATATTTATGCCATCCTTAAAAGAAAACTTCACAATGATACGAACTCTTAAGTTTCCCTTTCTATCTAGTTCCTTAACAAATGGCATACTATCCTTTTCTATCACAAGCTTGTAAGTGAAACTTACCTTGTTGACTATCAACTAAAGAGATAAGCAATAAAGCAATTGCATAGGCCATGAAAGATGATGTGATTAATAGAAGAAAGATATCAATACCTATGAGGCTAACTAACATTAATGAGAAAGCAAAGTGCCATGTTGATAGTACAAGCAATGAGGATCAAGAAAGATGGCAAAACAAAAGGAGATATATGCCCATATAGAAGGAAAAGATTGGAAGTTATGATGATCCCTAATTTAGAATAACCATAGGCAAGCCGGTGATTTTTCATCCTTCTTTTAACTAGAGAACTCTAGGAAAGTGAAGTTACAAAGCTAATGGCATTTTTTCTTTTTTTTTTGCTATTAAGAATATTTATTAGCTTGATTTGTAAATATGAATAAAAGAAGGTTTTTATAAATTAATTCAATAAAACAATAGAATGGTATGTTAAAATAATAAAAATGTAATTATGCAAAATACCTATATTAAAATGTCAACAATGTAGCAATAAAATAAAATAATAGGGAGAATAAAAAAAAGGGCTAAGTATTAAGTTTTCTCCACGATACAGTGAATGATGTAAAACCTAGATATCTTTTGTAAACTTTGATTTTAAAATATATTATTAAATTAATTATCCTATATGGTCATTAAAAAAATTCACACATGGTAGTGAAATGAAAATAAAAAGTTATAATATGAACAAATCAAAGGCAAGATATACACAGTATAAATTAGAAGTATGCATACGTTTGCATCATATATTTTAAGGTAGGTAAACAAATTTCTTTTTCTAATTGAAGTTGTATAAATAAAAGGTTCGAAACGCATATAAGCAATGAACAGGCTCCATTACACCAAAACAAATCCCATTAGGCAGTGTTTGGATGGGGAATAAGGCTTGGAATAGGCCCTTATTCCCCTTATTCCCTCAAACAAAAAAAAAAGATATGTGGGCCCCACTAGATTAGCTATTCCAGTCAACCCTTCTTATTCCAATTCTTATTCCATGGTACTGGATGGAATAGCTCATATTCCCACTGTAGCTATTCCAGGGGCACCGATGGCATTAATTAATATATTAAATAAATTTATTATAATTCATTTAAATAAATAAATAAATTTATTTATAATAATTTAAAATGAATAAATTTATTTATAATATAATTTAAAATAAAATAAATTATTATAATATAATTTAAAATGAAATAAATTTATTAAGTATGTTCTTATATTGTTTTATTAATAATAATTAATTTATTACCTTATTTTAATAAATAATAATTTATTCAATTAATTAATTAATAAATTATTTAAATATAATTTAATTAAAAAAATTATTAATAGAAAATAATAAGTAATGTTATTTTTTTCTATTAATATAAAATATTTATTAAGTATGTTCTTATATTATTAATAATAATTAATTTATTACCTTATTTCTTAATAATAAATCATTCATTAATAAATTAAATAAATTATTCACAATATAATTAAAATTAAATAAATTTATTAATAGAAAATAATAAATTAAGTATGTTATTTTTTTCTTTTTATTAATATATATTATCTCTATAATTTATTACCTTATTATTATAATAATAATTCATTCAATTAAATAAATTAAATAATTTATTTAATATAATTTAAAATTAAATAAATTATTAATAGAAAATAATAAATTAAGTATGTTTTTTTTTTTTTATTAATATAAAATAATTTATTAAGTATGTTCTTATTATTTTATTAAAATAATTAATTTATTACCTTATTTATTAATAAATAATTATTCATGTCATTTTAAAAAATAAAATTAATAAACCATTTTTATTGGGGGTATCTTTGGAATTTCAGAAAAAATCTTCATCTATTCCTACTGGAATACATGCTTATTCCCATGTCATCCAAATATCATTGGAATAACACCGCATTAATTGCACTGGAATAACTGAAATACCAGATTTTCATCAAAGCAAAAATCTAGAATAATAAGGGAATAAGCTATTCCTACGAAATTCGTATCCCTATTCTCGGAATAACTTTTTGACATCCAAACGCAGCAATAGTGGTCCTAAAAAATAAAAAATCTATCCTAAAAGGAATAAATATCCTAATAAATGAAAACAATGCAATAATTATAAATATATAATAATTAGGTATATAAATAAAATAAATATGATAATTAAAAAATAAAATTTCACGGTGCAAAAATATGCTCTTCTCCTCTTAGAACACTACCTATATATATATATATATATAGAGAGAGAGAGAGAGACTATGTAAGGCTTATAGAGAGGAACAAGCCTCACATCGCTTTCAGGATGTGCAATAAAGGGGTAAAAATTTTGGAAAAGACTTTGTACACCGCCCCCGATGCAGCAAGGCTACGTGGGCTGCACCGCCTCTTTTGATTGATCCACGTGGCTTCTACGTGGATGACCTGCCGGGCGGTATGGCTCTGCTTTGATGTTACGTTCTGAACGTGATGGCCATTTAAAGCATTCGCTTTTTTTTAAATTAACGTGTGGACAAAAATTCCCTTTCCCTCCATCCTAGTGCCATTTTACGTTGAATTTCATCTGTGCAAGAAGAACTCTCTTTCTTCCCCGTCGAAAGAAAATATTTCAGCTTCGAGGCTGAAAACCTAGCTACTGAAGTCTTTGTACAAAAACTTCTGGAGGAAATGTCATCCGCAGCACAAAGTAAAAAGTCTTTCTTCCCACTTCTTTCTAAAGCTTCTTTATTACACCAACCATTTTTTTGGTTAGAGTTAGTTAATGCGTGACCAAACCGTTTAATGCGTGGGTAACTTCCTTAGAACAAAATAGTTATGACATTCTGGGAGTCATAACTGTTTAGAGTTTACTGTTTTGTAAGCACGAATGTCATACTCTTTTAACTAGGATATTATACCTCATGAATTGGGGTGTCGTGAGAGTGGTTCGGCCTATATTCCCCGTTATTTCCTGTCCATATAGCTCTAGTGTCATCGTTAAAGCTATGACACCCCTGATATACTGTTAAGACACCGTAGTTACAAGCCTAGGACACCCGTGCTCCAAACGAATGCTGGAGAAAGCCTCGCGACACCGTAGTTACAATGCTACGACACCCATGCTTATAACCTTCGCGATCTTCGTATGTTGCTTTCCGGGGTGTCGTAGCTTGTTCTATGGGGTGTCTTTAAATACTATAAAGGGTGTGTCGGCTTATAAACGACGCTGGAGAGCAGGCCCCACACCCCGTATGGAGAACAATCCCCGCGACACCCGCTTTAACAGTCACGTCATCGGTGTCGTTGCCTAAAAGCTAGGGTGTCGTAAGATGAGAACTGAGGTGTCGTTAACAGCCTGAGTCGGTGCTGTCATCGTTCGCGACACCCCAGTTGAAACTTCACGACACCCTAGCTCTCATCTGACGACACTCGTGCTTATAACTGACCACGGCGAGAAGGCCCGCGACACTCAAGTTACTAAAATTTATTTTTATTCATCACAAAAGAAAGGAAAAAAGTACATGAGCCCTCACTGGGGCTTGTCATCTGCTTCGGTCGCTGCCTCGGCGATCTGGCGCTGGAGGGACTCTACTTGCGACTCCAACCGGCTGTTGGCCCAAAGCAGGATCTCGATCTGTCTCATTGAAACGACCATGTATTGCTCGGCCGCCCTGTTGAGTCGCTCGCTGATTGCGAGCGACGACGCAAAGACCTCCGCATCGACGGTTACCGTTGTGCGGCAGCTCCCATGGGTGCCAGTAGATCGCCCCTCGCCTCTAGAAGTCATCTCAGTATCAAAAAGTTTGGAAGATCAGCTGAAAAGGTGATTAACGATGGCATTCCCCCATCCATATTTAAGGTACTCCTAGCGGGTGTTTCGATTGCCACGCGCCACCATCTCAGTGGGCGGTTCACAGGATCGAATCGGTGCGCCCTCCCCTCATTGAGTTTCGAGGGATGGGGAACAGAAGAGAGTTTCGGAAGCCAAATACCCGGTTACCGTAGTAAGTTTTACGTCGTCCCAAGAGGAAACCTCACGACACCCAAGGATGATTTGGATTTCGGCCGAAACTCCTTCGCGACACCCCACTTGAAACCTCACGACACCCTAGCATCAATGCTACGACACCCGTGCTTAGAACTGACCATGGAGAGAATCCCCGCGACACCCCAGGAGAATTGGATTTCGGCCGAAACTCCTTCGAGACACCCCCTGTTGAAAGCTCATGACACCCTAGTTTTAAGGCGACGACACCCGTGCTTAGAACTGACCGCACGGAGAATCCCCGCGACACCCCAGGGAGAATTGATTTCGGTCGAAACTCCTTCGAGACACCCGCCCACGTTTTGCAACTTTTCTCGGAAAGATGGCATAGCTGAGTTACTAGGGTGTCATCGAATTAGTACTAGGGTGACGTCAAATTTCGCCTTGTTCAAGCATGGGTGTCGTCGCCTTAAAGCTAGGGTGTCGTGAAATTTCAACTGGGGTGTCGCGAAGGATTTACGGCCGATGTTGAACTAGGGTATCGAGGGGATTCTCTATGTGGTCAGTTTAAGTAAGGGTGTCGTTTCCTTAAAGCTAGGGTGTCGTGATATTTCAACTGGGGTGTCGCGAAGGATTTACGGCCGAATTCGACTAGGGTATCGCCGAAGACTCTCTATGTGGTCATTTGTAAGCACGGGTGTCGTCGCCCTAAAGCTAGGGTGTCGTGGGATGTCACTGGGGTGTCGCGAAAGATTTACGGCCGAATTCAACTAGGGTGTCGCTGGGATTATCTCTGTGGTCAGTTTTAAGTATGGGTGTCGTCTCCTTAGAGATAGGGTATCGTGAGATTTCAACTGGGGTGTCGCGAATGATTTTCGGCCGAATTCCATAGGAGTGTCGCGGGGATTCTCTCCGTGGTCAGTTTTAAGCACGGGTGTCGTCGGCCTAAAGCTAGGGTGTCGTGATATTTCGACTGGGGTGTCGCGAAGGATTTACGGCCGAATTCGACTAGGGTGTCGCCGGGGACTCTCTATGTGGTCATTTGTAAGCACGGGTGTCGTCGCCCTAAAGCTAGGGTGTCGTGGGATTTCAACTGGGGTGTCGCGAAGGATTTACGGCCGAATTCGAACTAGGGTATCGCTGGGATTATCTCCGTGGTCAGTTTTAAGCATGGGTGTCATCTCCTTAGAGCTAGGGTGTCGTGAGATTTCAACTGAGGTGTCGCGAATGATTTTCGGCCGAATTCCATAGGCGTGTCGCGGGGATTCTCTCCATGGTCAGTTTTAAGCACGGGTGTCGTCGCCCTAAAGCTAGGGTGTCGTGATATTTCGACTGGGGTGTCGCAAAGGATTTATGACCAAATTCGACTAGGGTGTCGCCGGGGACTCTCTATGTGGTCATTTGTAAGCATGGGTGTCGTCGCCCTAAAGCTAGGGTATTGTGGGATTTCAACTGGGGTGCCGCGAAGGATTTTGGCTGAATTAGAACTAGGGTGTCACTGGGATTATCTCCGTGGTCAGTTTTAAGCACGGGTGTCGTCTCCTTAGAGCTAGGGTGTCGTGAGATTTCAACTGGGGTGTCGCGAATGATTTTCGGCCGAATTCCACAGGGTGTCGCGGGGATTCTCTTCGTGGTCAGTTTTAAGCACGGGTGTTGTCGCCCTAAAGCTAGGGTGTCGTGATATTTTGACTGGGGTGTCGCGAAGGATTTACGGCCGAATTCGACTAGGGTGTCGCCGGGGACTCTCTATGTGGTCATTTGTAAGCACGGGTGTCGTCGCCCTAAAGCTAGGGTGTCGTGGGATTTTAACTGGGGTGTCGCGAAGATTATGGCCGAATTCGAACTAGGGTATCGCTGGGATTCTCTCCGTGGTTAGTTTTAAGCACGGGTGTCGTCTCCTTAGAGCTAGGGTGTCGTGAGATTTCAACTGGGGTATCGCGAATGATTTTCGGCCGAATTAGAACTAGGGTATCGCGGGGATTCTCTCCGTGGTCAGTTCTAACGACGGGTGTCGTCGCCTTAAAGCTAGGTGTCGTGAACTTTCCACTGGGGTATCGCGAAGGATTTTCGGCTGAATTTGAAGTAGGGTGTCGCGGGGATTCTCTCTGTTTTCCTGTCATTACTTTCAAAGATCAAATGGGAGTCTCGAGAAACATGACTAGCATTCCCAAGCAGATGGAGGAAAAAATGAGCCTTTTAAAAAGTAATTGACGAAGAGATAACGAAGGCAGCTGAGGCCCATATTACAGACCTGGCCGAATTCAGAGAGAGAAGCGAACATCTACGTGAGGTTTTGGCAAGGAAAAACTCATTGGATAAACTTTTATATTTGAAGACTCCAGTAGACTCCAGTAGCCAGGTTTTCCAGCCTCAAAGCTGAAATATTTCCTGTCGACGGACTCTCAGAGCGAGGGCGTAGGAAGGATTTTCGACCGAAATCCAATCCTCCTGGGGTGTCACGGGGATTCTCTCCGTGGTCAGTTTAAAGGATGGGTGTTGTCGCCTTAAAGCTAGGGTATCGTGAGGTTTCCACTGGGGTGTCGCGAAGGATTTTCGATCGAAATCCAATCCTCCTGGGCTATTGCGGGGATTCTCTCCGTGGTTAGTTCTAACGATGGGTGTCGTCGCCTTAAAGCTAGGGTGTCGTAAACTTTCCACTGGGGTATCGCGAAGGATTTTCGGCCGAATTTGAAGTAGGGTGTCGCGGGGATTCTCTCTGTTTTCCTGTCATTACTTTCGAAGATCAAATGGGAGTCTCGAGAAACATGACTAGCATTCCCAAGCAATGGAGGAAAAAAGGAGCCTTTTAAAAAGCAATTGACGAAGAGATAACGAAGGCAGCTGAGGCCCATATTACAGACCTGGCCAAATTCAGAGAGAGAAGCGAACATCTACGTGAGGTTTTAGCAAGGAAAAACTCATTGGATAAACTTTTATATTTGAAGACTTCAGTAGACTCCAGTAGCCAGGTTTTCCAGCCTCGAAGCTGAAATATTTCCTGTCGACCGGACTCTCAGAGCGAGGGCGTAGGAAAGATTTTCGGCCGAAATCCAATCCTCCTGGGGTGTCGTGGGATTCTCTCCGTGGTTAGTTTAAAGGATGGGTGTCGTCGCCTTAAAGCTAGGGTGTCGTGAGGTTTCCACTGGGGTGTCGCGAAGGATTTTCGGTCAAATCCAATCCTCCTGGGCTGTTGCGGGGATTCTCTCCGTGGTCAGTTCTAACGACGGGGTCATCGCCTTAAAGCTAGGGTGTCGTGAACTTCTACTGGGGTGTCACGAAGGATTTTTGGCCGAATTTGAAGTAGGGTGTCGCGGGGATTCTCTCTGTTTTCCTATCATTACTTTCGAAGATCAAATGGGAGTCTCAAGAAACATGACTAGCATTCCCAAGCAGATGGAGGAAAAAAGGAGCCTTTTAAAAATCAATTGACGAAGAGATAACGAAGGCAGCTGAGGCCCATATTATAGACCTGGCCGAATTCAGAGAGAGAAGCGAACATCTACGTGAGGTTTTGACAAGGAAAAACTCATTGGATAAACTTTTATATTTGAAGACTCCAGTAGACTCCAGTAGCTAGGTTTCCAGCCTCGAAGCTGAAATATTTCCTGTCGACCGGACTCTCAGAGCGAGGGCGTAGGAAGGATTTTTGGCCGAAATCCAATCCTCCTGGGTATCGCGGGATTCTCTCGTGGTCAGTTTAAAGGATGGGTGTCGTCGCCTTAAAGATAGGGTGTCGTGAGGTTTCCACTGGGGTGTCGCGAAGGATTTTCGGTCGAATCCAATCCTCTTGGGCTATTGCGGGGATTCTCTCGTGGTCAGTTCTAACGACGGGTGTCGTCGCCTTAAAGCTAGGGTGTCGTGAACTTTCACTGGGGTGTCGTGAAGGATTTCGGCCGAATTTGAAGTAGGGTGTCGCGGGGATTCTCTCTGTTTTCCTGTCATTACTTTCGAAGATCAAATGGGAGTCTCGAGAAACATGACTAGCATTCCCAAGCAGATGGAGGAAAAAAGGAGCCTTTTAAAAAGCAATTGACGAAGAGATAACGAAGGCAGCTGAGGCCCATATTACAGACCTGGCCGAATTCAGAGAGAGAAGCGAACATCTACGTGAGGTTTTGGCAAGGAAAAACTCATTGGATAAACTTTTATATTTGAAGACTCCAGTAGACTCCAGTAGCCAGGTTTTCCAGCCTCGAAGCTGAAATATTTCCTATCGACCGGACTCTCAGAGCGAGGGCGTAGGAAGGATTTTTGGCCGAAATCCAATCCTCCTGGGGTATCGCGGGGATTCTCTCCGTGGTCAATTAAAGGATGGGTGTCGTCGCCTTAAAGCTAGGGTGTGTGAGGTTTCCACTGGGGTGTCACGAAGGATTTTCGGTCGAAATCCAATCCTCTTGGGCTATTGCGGGGATTCTCTTCGTGGTCAGTTCTAACGACGGTGTGTCGCCTTAAAGCTAGAGTGTCGTGAACTTTCCACTGGGTGTCGTGAAGGATTTTCGGCCGAATTTAAGTAGGGTGTCGCGGGGATTCTCTCTGTTTTCCTGTCATACTTTCGAAGATCAAATGGGAGTCTCGAGAAACATGACTAGCATTCCCAAGCAGATGGAGGAAAAAAGGAGCCTTTTAAAAAGCAATTGACGAAGAGATAACGAAGGCAGCTGAGGCCCATATTATAGACCTGGCCGAATTCAGAGAGAGAAGCGAACATCTACGTGAGGTTTTGGCAAGGAAAAACTCATTGGATAAACTTTTATATTTGAAGACTCCAGTAGACTCCAGTAGCCAGGTTTTCCAGCCTCGAAGCTGAAATATTTCCTATCGACCGGACTCTCAGAGCGAGGGCGTAGGAAGGATTTTCGGCCGAAATCCAATCCTCCTGGGGTGTCGCGGGGATTCTCTCCGTGGTCAGTTTAAAGGATGGGTGTCGTCGCCTTAAAGCTAGGGTGTCATGAGGTTTCCACTGGGGTGTCGCGAAGGATATTCGGTCGAAATCCAATCCTCCTGGGCTGTTGCGGGGATTCTCTCCGTGGTCAGTTCTAATGACGGGTGTCGTCGCCTTAAAGCTAGGGTCGTGAACTTTCCACTGGGGTGTCGTGAAGGATTTTCGGCCGAATTTGAAGTAGGTTGTCGCGGGGATTCTCTCTTTTTTCCTGTAATTACTTTCGAAGATCAAATGGGAGTCTCGAGAAACATGACTAGCATTCCCAAGCAGATGGAGGAAAAAGGAGCCTTTTAAAAGCAATTGACGAAGAGATAACGAAGGCAGCTGAGGCCCATCTTACAGACCTAGCCGAATTCAGAGAGAGAAGCGAACGTCTACGTGAGGTTTTGGCAAAGAAAAACTCATTGGATAAACTTTTATATTTGAAGACTCCAGTAGACTCCAGTAGCCAGGTTTTCCAGCCTCGAAGCTGAAATATTTTCTTTGACCGGGGAAGAAATATAGTTCTTCTTGCACAGATGAAATTCAACGTAAAATGGCGCTAGGATGGAGGGAAAGGGCATTTTTGTCCGCACGCTAATTTTAAAAAAAAGCGAACTGCTTTAAATGGCCGTCACGTTCAGAACGTAACATCAAAGCAGAGCCATACCGTCCGGCAGGTCATCTACGTCGGAGCCACGTGGACCAATCAGAAGAGGTGGTGCAGCCCACATAGGCCTTGCTGCACCGGGGGCGGTGTACAAAGTCTTTTCCGAAAATTTTACTGTCATGAAATGTACCACCTTGTTTGACCTATGGGATGCCTACTCTATTCTTGGACGCTTGATCCAAGGGCCTGATTATTACACCAGGGGTCTATCAGGAGGTATCCTAATTATGTAAAGATGAGGGTTGATACTTTTCACCAACACGAGCAGCATGTGATTTTAGTAATCTTGGATTAGGCGGACGACCCATGGCTCCTATATGGTATATAGGCAACACTACAAGAAAAATACTGAGATAGTGACACAAATTTAGCGACGCATCCTTGCGTCACTAAATTGCGACCAAATTGCGACGCCTTAATGACAACAAAAAATAGCGACGCAATTGCAATGCATAGCTCAAAAAAATTAAAAAAATATTAAATTTTAATTTAGCAACGCAAATAGTGTGTCACTATTTTAAGAAAAATTAATATTTATAAAATAAAATTATCAAATAAAAATATTGCGATGCATCTCATTGCATCGCAATATTTTTTTAAAAAATTAATTATGTTAAATAGCGATGCATTAGTGACGCAATAAACCAGAAAATTAAAAAAAAAATTTAATTTCGCGACGCAAGTATTGCGTCGCAATTTTTTAAAAAATAAAACATGCGATGCAACAAGGTGCATCGCAATTATTTTAAGAAAATTTAATTTTATAAAATAAAATTATGAAATAAAAATATTGCGACACAACTCAGTGCGTCACCATTTAAAAAAAAATTAATTATATTAAATAGCAATGCATTAGCGACGCAATAAACCATAAAAAAAAAATTAATATAGCGACGCAAGAAATGCATCGCAATTTTTATTAAATTTTATAAAAAATAATTTTATAAAATATAATTATAAAATAAACGCAACCGTCGGATCATCGCCGATCGGATTGATCGCAAGGTCCAAGATCGATCGTCGGCGACCGGGATCATGGCTTAGATCGATCGCAACCGTCGGATCGTCGCCGATCAAATTGATTGCAACGGTCCGAGATCGATCGTCGCCGACCGGGATCATGGCTTGGATCGATCGCAACCGTTGGATCGTCACCGATCAGATTGATCGCAACGGTCCGAGATCGATCGTCGGCGATCGGGATCATGGCTTGGATCGATCGCAATCATCGGATCGTTGCCGATTGGATTGATCGCAACGGTCCGAGATCGATCGTCGACGACCGGGATCATGGCTTGGATCGATCGCAACCGTCAGATGTCGTCGATCGGATTGATCGCAAGGGTCCGAGATCGATCGTCGGGACCGGGATCATGGCTTGGATCGATCGCAACCGTCGGATCGTCGCTGATCGAATTGATCGCAATGGTCGAGATCGATCGTCGCCGACCGGGATCATGGCTTGGATCGATCGCAACCATCGGATCGTCGCCGATCGGATTGATCGCAATGGTCCGAGATTGATCACCGGCGATCAGGATCATGGCTTGGATCAATAGCAACCGTTGGATCGTCTCCGATTGGATTGATCGCAATGGTCCAAGATCGATCGTCGCCGATCAGGATATATCATGGCTTGGATCGATCGCAACCATCGGATCGTCGCCGATCCGATTGATCGCAACGGTCTGAGATTGATTGTCAGCGACCAGAATCATGGCTTGGATCGATCGCAACCATTGGATCGTTGCCGATCGGATTGATCGCAACGGTCCGAGATCGATCATCGCCAACTGGGATCATGGCTTGGATTGATCACAACCATCGGATTGTCGCCGATCAGATTGATCGTAATGGTTCGATATCGATTGTCGGCAATCGAGATCATGGCTTGGATCAATCGCAACCGTCGGATCGTCACCGATTAGATGATCGCAATGGTCCGAGATTGATCGTCGGTGACGGGATCATGGCTTGGATCAATCGTAACCATCGGATCGTCGCCGATTGGATTGATCACAACGGTCCAAAATCGATCGTCACCAACTGGGATCATGGCTTGGATCGATCGCAACCGTCGGACCATCGCCGATCGGATTGATCACAACGGTCCAAGATCGATCGTCGGCGATTGGGATATATCATGGCTTGGATCGATCGCAACCGTCGGATCGTTGCCAATCGGATCGATCACAATGGTCCGAGATTGATCGTCGGCGATCGAATCATGGCTTGGATCGATCGCAACCGTCGGATCGTCGCTGATCGGATTGATCACAACGGTCCGAGATCGATCATCGTCGATCGGAATCATGGTTTGGATCGATCGCAACCGTCGGATCATCGCCGATCGGATTGATCGCAACGGTCCGAGATCGATTATCGGCGACCGAGATCATGGCTTGGATCGATCGCAACCGTCGGAACGTCGCCGATCGAATTGATCGCAATGGTCTAAGATCGATTGTCGCCGACCGGGATCATGGCTTAGATCGATCACAACCATCGGATCGTCGCCGATCGGATTGATCGCAATGGTCCGAGATCGATCGTCGGCGACCGGGATATATCATGGCTTGGATCGATCGCAACTGTCGGATCGTCGCCGATCGGATTGATCGCAATGGTCCGAGATCAATCGTCGGCGACCGGGATCATGACTTGGATTGATCGCAACCGTCGGATTGATCGCAATGGTCCGAGATCGATCGTCGTCGACGGGATCATGGCTTGGATCGATCGCAACTGTTGGATCGTCACCGATCGGATTGATCACAATTTTTTAAAAAATTATTAAATTTTATTAAATATAATTAAAAGATAAAAAAATTAATTTTAACCGGGATCATGGCTTGGATTAAAATAAAACATTGTGACGCAAACATGTGCATCGAAATTATTTTTAAAAAAATTAATTTTTATAAAATATAATTAAGAAATAAAAATATTGCGATGCGAATAAGTGCGTCACTTTTTTTTAAAAATACATTATGTTAAATAGCGACGCAATAAATCAGAAAATTTAAAAAAATAATTTTTAAATTAGCGAAGCAAGTATCGCGTCGCAATTTTTTTAAGAAAATAAGTGTTATAAAAAATATTAAAAATAAAACATTGCGACGCAAACATATGCGTCGCAATTATTTTTAAAAAAATTAATTTTTAAAATATAATTATGAAATAAAAATACTGCGATGCGAATCAGTGCGTCGCAACTTTTTTTAAAAAATACATTATGTTAAATAGCGATGCATTAGCGATGCAATAAACAGAAAAAAAAAAAATTTAATTTAGCGATGCAAGTATTGCGTCGTAATTTTTTTTAAAAAATAAGTGTTATAAAAAATATTAAAAATAAAACATTGCGATGCAAACATGTGCGTCGCAATATTTTTAAAAAATTTAATTTTTATAAAATATAATTATGAAATAAAAATATTGCGATGCGAATCAGTTTGTCGCAATTTTTTTTAAAAATAAATTATGTTAAATAGCGACACATTAGCGACGCAAGAAACAAAAAAATTAAAATTTTTTTTTTTTAATTTAGCGATGCAAGTATCGCGTCGCAAATTTTTTTAAAAAATAAGTGTTATAAAAAATATTAAAAATAAAACATTGCAACGCAACCATATGCATCGCAATTTTCAAAAAAATTAATTTTTATAAAATATAATTATGAAATAAAAATATTACGATGCGAATCAGTGGTCGCAACTTTTTCAAAAAATAAATTATGTTAAATAGCGATGCATTAGCGACGTAATAAATCAGAAAATTAAAAAAAATAATTTTTAATTTAGCGACGCAAGTATTGCATCGCAATTTTTTTAAAAAAATAAGTTTTATAAAAATATTAAAATAAGACATTGCAACGCATATGGATGCGTCGCAATTATTTTCAGAAAAAATAATTTTTATAAAATATAATTATGAAATAAAAATATTGCGACGCATTAGTGACGTATTTTTTTAGAAAATAAAAAAAAAATTTTCGCCGGTCATTGCCGTCAAATTAGCGACACATTCGCGACACAATTATTTGCGTCGCTAATTTTTGCAGAAAATAAAAAAGAATTTGCCACCGATCAATATAGCGACGGATTAGCGACGCATAGTTGCATCGCTAATCCATAATAAATTTTAAAAAAAAGTAGCGAGGGATTAGCGACGCAATATATAAACTAAGTCGCGCCCGCCCCCTCCCCCCATGGCCTCTTCTTCTTCCTCTTCTTGCCCTAACCGCCATCTCCTCCTCCGGCTCCCACCGCCCCCTACCCCGGCGCTAGGAACCCACCGACAGCGCCCCCCCCTTGGGCAAGGAACCCCCGACGGCGTCCCCCTTTTACCGAGGTAAGCCCCCATTTTTTAAAAAAAAATAATGTCGGGGTGGGGTTTTTCCCCCACCCCTGATGCCACGGCCACGGTGGCGGCGGCCGTGGCCTGAGATGACGGCCGCGGCCGTGGCCAGCGGTGGCCTAGCCACGATGGCAAGGCCACCGTTTTTTTTAAAATAAACTTGTAGGGGTGGGGTTTTTCCCCCACCCCTGAGGCCACGGCCACGGCCGCCGCCGTGGCCGGAGATGACGACCACAGCCACGGCCGTGGCCGGCGGTGGCCTGGCCACGGTGGCCAGGCCACCATTTTTTTTAAAAAAAAATATGTGGGTGAGGTTTTTCCCCACCCTGAGGCGTCGCCCCGTGGCCGGCGTGGCCAGCCCTGTTTAAAAAAAAATGTAGGGGTGGGGTTTTTCCCCCACCCCTGAGGCCACGGCCGCTGTCGTGGCCGTCGGTGGCCTGGCCACGGTGGCCAGGCCACCATTTTTTTTAAAAAAAATGTGTGGGTGGGGTTTTTCCCCCACCCCTAAGGCCATGGCCACGGCGGCGGCCGTGGCCGTCGTCTCAGGCCACGGCCGCGGCCGTGACCGGCAATGGCCTGGCCACGGTGGCCAGGCCATAGTTTTTTTTTTTAAAAAAGGGCCGGGGTGGGGTTTTTCCCTCACCCCTGCCGTTTCCGGCCACGGCCGCAGCCGTGACGTGGTTTCAGGGGGTGGGGTTTTTTTTCTTCATTCATTATGAAATTTTTTTAATTATTTATGTTTATGAACTCAATTTTACATGAAATATTAGAGAAATTTGCATGTAATCTATAATCTTGTAATGCATAATTTGATATTTACATAATATTTGATATATTTAAAATTTATATATTTGCATAAAGCCTATAGAGATGTTGAAACTGTGTGTACTTGTGTAAAAAGGGGTTTGTTCCTCGGTACGATGTTTGAAACTATCATGGTGAAACTGAGGAAATGTTTGCAGCTGTCACTAGACAAGAAGTGTCAAATCCTATTGATAAACCATTTGTGAATTAAACACATACGAAGAAATTGTGATGAATGCATCAGGTAACGAATTCATTCAGAATGCATTTATGGAAGAACCAAATCTAGATGCACAACAATTTTATGATATGTTGTGTTCTGCAAATCAAGAATTGTATCCTGATTGTGAGAGTCATTCCTAATTGTCTATGGCTGCTCGGTTGTTGAATATTAAGGCGGAACATCTATTATCAGAAAAGACATTCAATGTTGTAGCTGGATTAATGAAGAAAGTTTTGCCAAATCATAATGTTGTAGCAGACAGTTTCTACTCAACGAAGAAGTTATTGCGTGGCCTTGGACTCCTAGTTAATAAGATCGATTGTTGCTTGAACAATTGTATGATATATTGGGGTAAAGACTCGGAGCTGAGATGGTGTAAGATTTGCGGGCAATCGAGGTACAAAAATGGCGAAGGTGGAGCTAGTACAAGTAGGAGGAAAAGTGTGCCTTACAAGAGGATGCATTATTTTCCTCTTACTCTATGCCTCCAGAGATTATACAGATCTGAGGCTGCATCTGCTAATATGAGATGCCATGCTGAACATGAATCTAAAGAAGATGAAATGCGATATCCATCAGATTCAAAAGCTTGGAAGCATTTCAATAAAAATCATCCTGATTTGTAGAAAAAAATAAGGAATGCGAGATTAGGTCTTTGTACCGATGGCTTCCAACCGTTTGGTCAAGCAGGGCAACAATATTCATATTGGCTTGTATTGACTGTATATAATCTTCCACCGTGGAAGTGCATGAAAGATACTGCAATGTTTTTGACAGTTTTGGTTCCAGGACCATCAAATCCAAAAGAGAAGATTGATGTCTTCTTACAACCGCTGGTAGCCGAATTGAAAATGTTGTGGGAAACAGAGTCATAGCCTACGACATTTCTATGAAACAAAATTTCATCATGAGAGCTGCTTTGATGTGGACAATCAATGACTTTCTGGCATATGCAATGTTGTCTGGTTGGAGCACTTCTGGGCGTCTGGCATGCCCTCATTGCATGTATGATTCAGATGCATTTACATTGCAGAAGAGTGGTAAGCAGTCATGGTTTGATAATCATAGAAAGTTCTTGCTTTCGAATCATCCTTATAGGCGAAACTTGATTGCCTTCCGAAGAACAAAGCAGTCACAAAATTTGCCGAACCGGTTAGGTCTGGCACATATATATTTGATACTATAGAGCATTTGGGGTTGAGGTATGCTTGGGAACTAGATGCAGATAGAATAAATGGCCGTATATGTAAAGAACATAACTGGAAGAAGCGGAGCATTTTTTGGGATTTGCCGTATTGGAGCACAAATCTCATCCGGCACAACTTGGATGTTTTGCATATTGAGAAAAATTTTTTGATAACATATTTAACACGGTACTAAACATCCTAGGAAAAACCAAAGACACTGCAAAGTCAAGAGAAGAACTTAATCAGTATTGCAGAAGAGGTGATTTGAGAATGAATGCTGACGGGACCTATCTAAAGCCTGTTACACTCTTGACAAAAATTTACGAGAAGTTTTATGTAACAGGATTAGAGGATTAAAATTTCCTGATGGTTATGCTTCAAATATCGGTAGGTGTGTGGACATGCATAAGCTCAAGTTGTTTGGCATGAAGAGTCATGACTGTCATGTTTTCATGCAACGGTTATTGCCCATAGATTTTCGTAGTTGCTTCCGCAACATGTGGAAGGCATTGATAGAGCTCAGCTTGTTCTTTAAGGAGTTATATGCCGCAGTCATTACTTTTGCATCCATGGAAAAGGCTTGAGGAGGAATTTTCAATTATTTTATGCAAGCTGGAGCGAATATTTCCTCCAAGTTTTTTTGACTCAATGGAGCATTTACCGGTTCACTTGCCATACGAAGCACGTATAGCTGGTCCGTGCAGTATCGCTGGATGTATCCTTTCAAGAGGTAAACACCCAAATCAGTAATACATGTTGACATTTCAAATATTATTTTATTTATGCGAGGAAGTTGGTTTATTTATATTTTCAACTTTACATATAGGTATCTTAAGAAGTTAAAAAATAATGTGCGGAATAAGGCAAGGGTTGAAGGTTCTATATGCAATGCACACTTGGTTGAAGAAGTTTCAGCTTTTGCCTCGCATTACTTTGAGGGTCACGTTCATACGAGGACCCGCAATCTTGGTCGTAACGATGACGTATGTGTGGACGAAGGAGAACCTACTGACGGTAGAATATCAATATTTAAAAGTATCGGCCGTTCATTTGGAGGCAGAAGTCAAGACAATTAAGCGATGTGGAGTATAATGCAGCACATTATTACATCCTAATGAACTGTAGAGAAGTCGACCCATACATTGAGTAAGTATATGTACACTTCATTAATTGCTTAATTAGAACTTCTACTTTAAATTGTAAAATACCATACTATTTAATTGCTAACAGAAGTTTTAATTGTTATAATCCCTTAAGGATGTATTGTGATAGACAACGACAGATGGATCCCAGCATCAGTCAACTTGCATTGGTTTTATGAATTTGTGAGTACTATCACTCAATCAATTACAATAATGGCTTTTATTTTTTGAATTGGATTGTGAATAGCTTATTAATTTATAGGTAAACGGTCCATGGTCACAACCGACAATATTTTCATTAAATGTCTATCGCATGGCCATTGAAGACCGTAACTACCTATACTGGCTATTTTGTTAATGGATACAAATTTCAAATTGAACGACTAGCATCTTCAAGAGGACGCAGAATTGGGGCGTATGTGTTAAAGGAGAAAGTGCTGGAGCAAATATGCAGGATTATTACGGAAAGTTAGTAGAGGTGGTCGAAGTTGAATATCCCGGTTGGCCTATGAAACGAACGTATTGTTTCGTTGTGATTGGTTTGATCCGACAATTCCTGTCGGCAAAAGGGTTCATAACGACTACAATCTAGTTGAAGTAAACCATCGACGAAGATTGCAGAAATATGAACCATTCATTCTTGCATCCCAAGCTCAGCAAGTGTTTTACTGCGGATATCCAAGTTTGCGCAACGACAAGCGAGATTGGTGGGCTGTTTCTAAAATCGTTCCACGTTCAACAATCATATTAGATGAGAGTTCATCAAGTCAATCAACTGAGTGCCCTGCATTTCAAGAGGATGAGATGGAAATGCATGCAATTGAGGACGACACAAGGGCTCCTGAAACATCACTTAGAGATCCAAATGGTGATGTCCAAGAAATTGAGGATGCAAATGTTCGGTTTCCTTCCGATGATAATGAAACTGAATCACAGTCCGATACGGCATCGGATGTTGAACCAACATTTCACGAAACAAATGACACTGATTAAAGATATAGGTTCATTCAATTTCGATTTATTTTTATAAGTGTTAAATTTTTGTATGTTTATTAATTATTCGTAATTATATTGCATTGCATTAATCTTTAGTATTTACAGTATGACGGACCGAGGTAGATCTACCTTGACGGACATAGCCGCGTCACATCCCACTACCAGCCCTGACGCACGGACTTTCGCCTCTCCAGGCATCGACGCTCATCCAGTATTTTCCTCTACCCGATCGGCACAGACCTCCGAGAGTTCTTCTTTGGTCGGTCGCACCGTACTTCGATTGGATGCCGATGGGCTGTAAGTATATACTAATTGTAACTATATGTTTATGTTTTTAAGTTAATTACTTATTTTAATTAGTTTTTTTAACAGATTTATTGAGCAGCATATGTATCGAGCCGGATCAGCTCTATATTTCAGAGCCGTGCTGATCCCAGTGGCTACGATTGGCACCATGTATCTGCAGCCACGAGGGAGTTTTATTTTTCAGAGTTTCAGGTAAACTTTTTAAATACATTTTATAACTGATATAAAATTTTCTAATCTTAATATATTCTGAAACTAACTGTTTATTTAATGCAGAAAAAGTTTACGTGGGACCCTGCCATCCATGATGCCATTAGGGCAGCATGGGAATGCTCTTGCGGCACGCCGATACTCCGACATGCTTTATCGTTGGAGGAGTTCGGGTGACCGTCCTGGCATGTGCCAGAGGGTATTTGGGCCAGCTGGCAGCAGGCTGGCAGTCCGAGGCATGGATCAGGAGGTCCGCATCAGCCAGCACGAACCGCCGATCTGAGAAGGGCGGTCTGGCACGGGCCTCTCCTGTCACACTGCGGGCTCCATTTCTATTCAGGAGCACAAGCGCCGTATGGTAAGAAAACATAAACAATTTAAATACTAATTTAGTCATTTACAAATACTTGCATTTATATTCTTTCTTCTGCTTTTGTAGTCCGAGCAGGAGGGCAGAGATCCTGGTGAGTTTCGTCTATTCAGGGCGACACACACCAGGAAGGACGGTTCCTGGGTCGATACACGATCACGGGAGGTTGGGTAAGAAATTAGATTTATATTTTATTTGTTTAATTTCTAATATTTTATTTAGCTTTATATATTAATTCATTTATCATTGATTTTATAACTCAAAGGCACGAGTCGAGGAGCTTCAGTCTCAGGCTTCGCAGGTCGACTCCACTGATGGGGGCCGCCCGTCGAACTCTCACCAGAGGAGAGTCGACGTGTGTTTTTGGAGGCTGTTGGTGCCCAGCCACGAGACCGTAGGGTCTATGGTTTGGGCACCAGAGCTTCCATATTTTCCCCATCAGGGCTCCAGTTCGCGTGGTTCTGGGATATTCCTTCCGAGCAGATAGACGACATCCGGAGATCTATCAAGGAGGAAGTTCGCCAGGTTCTGAAGGAGCTTCAGAGATAAGAGACCAGATGCGTCAGATGCAGGATTTAGTTCGTCTCCTGTCGCATGGTTTCCAGCCTCCGCAGCCTCCACAGCCGCCTGCAGATACATGATGTATTTTTTTTCACTACTTGATGTTTTTTTTTATTTTTTTGTTTTATATAAAAATTTTAAATAATTAATAAAATAATTTTTTATCATTTTGAAAATTTTGTAATGATTGTTTTGGTCAATTGTATTAGCAATTACATTGTATTAGCAAGTTTATTTATATTATTATTTTTTTAAAAATAAATTAATTTATTTAAAATTAAAAATAAATTTACTTTATTTTTTAAAAAATAAATTAATTAATTAGCGACACTCGCAATTAATTTTAAAAAAAGTTACAAATTATGTTATTTTAATTTTTTTAAAAATAAATTAATTAATTAGTAACGCAATTGCGACAAGATTTTTCATCGCAAATATTTTTAAAAAATTATTTTTAAAGTAGCGATACATTTAGGGGGTCACAATTATTTTTAAAAATTAAAAATTATTTTATTTTATTTTATTTAAAAATAAATAAATTAATTAGCGATGCTAATTTTTGTCGCAATTATTTTAAAATATATTAAAAAATTTTATTTAATTTTTTTTAAAAAAATAAATTAATTAGCGATGTAATTGCGATGATATTTTCTGTCACAAATATTTTTAAAATTTTTTTTTGCAAGTACAGAGCATCGGGTGAGGCAGAATTTATGGCAGGAGATCTCTAGACTTGTCACCCATGGCTTTTCTTCTCTTGTTGTTGGTGATTTTAACTGTATTGTTGGCTCTCATGAGAAGATGGGAGCCAGACGGTATGTGGATAACATTGACTCTAAAGAGTTTAGGGAGTTTATTGCCAATAATGATCTGATTGACCTAGGCTTCGCGGGCTCCTGGTTTACCTGGTGTAATAATTGGACCGGTCCAACCCGAGTTTGGGAGAGGATTGATCGAGCCCTTGGATCGACGAAATGGATGCAGCACTTCCCTAGATATCAGGTCCAAAATCTTTCGAGGATTGCGTCTGATCATTGCCCACTCTTAATCACCACTGGCAATATGAGCTTCTCGAGACCTCCCTTCTGGTTTGAAAAGTTATGGACCTTCTATCATAGACCTTGAAAATTGATTAGAGCAATATGGTCTCTGCCTATCCGTAGGGAAGCAAGATATCGGATATCTTGAAGATTGGAGCGAGTGAAGCGCAGACTCCATTGGTGGAACAGAATAGAGGTGGGCAACATTTTCAGGTGGATCGACGAGGTTGAGGCTAATGTAGCTGAGCTATAGAGTCTAGAGGTTCAGGAGGGGGGGTCTTCAGGAAGTTGAGATTGGGAGACTACACCAATGCCTCTCTTCTCACCACTCTCTTCTAAGATAGCAGGAGACTCTTTGGAGGCAGAAGTCTCATGTTCAATGGATCAAGGAAGGGGACTGAAACATCAGGTTCTTTCATCAAGGCACTATGGTCAGAAGGTCAGCTAATCGGATTGGCAGTTGAGGGAGGAGGACGGCACTACGTTGACTGACACTGAGGAGATCAGCGAGTAGATCTACCAATTCTTCATATCCAAGCGGAACCTAATACTGGGGGATGGCCTATCTACTCAGAGTCCCTGCCATGTGGACCACGTTACTGAATAGGAGAACTCCATTCTTACCCGCTCTATCACTTACCTAGATGTACATGATGCACTTTGGTCCTTAAGGAAGGATAAAGCACCCGGTCTGGATGGCTTTCCCCCATTTTTCTTCAGGTGGTATTGGTCTATTGTTGGGGTGAGGTTATCGAGGTAGTTCAGACGACTTTCCAATCTGGCATCCCTGTAGATTGGAAAAAAATCATGATCACTCTTATCCCCAAAAGATCTGATGCCTTTTCTCCTAGCAACTTCAGACCGATTAGCCTCTGCACCACCATCTACAAAGTCGATGTGAAGGTTTTAATTCAACAACTTCAGAAGATGATACCTCACCTCATTAGCCCTGAACAAGGAGCATTCGTCAGGGGATACAGCATTACTAATAATGTCCTTCTTGCTCAGGAATTTATGCATGACCTCGGACGAGCTCCATCTTGAAGGAGTCTCATGGCTATTAAGCTTGATATGGAGCATGCTTATGATCGAATGTGCTGGCATTTCATCAAGCGAACCCTCCACGAGTTTGGCTTCTCCGATAACAGGATCAGGTGGACCATGGACTGTGTGGAGGGGCCTTCCTTTGCCATCCTGGTGAACAGCACTGCAACGGCCTACTTCCCTTCAATGATCGACCTTCGTCAAGGGTGCCCTCTGTTTCCCTACATGTTTATATTATGTGCTGATGCTCTTTCTCGGGCTCTGAAAGATGCGGTCCAACGATCATGTTTGGAGCCCTACCGGGCCACCCCTGGAGCCCAGGCTCTCTCTTATCTCCTCTTTGTAGATGATTGTCTTCTTATCGATCGGACCTCAACCCAGAATGCTAGATGCTTTGCCCATGTTGTGGAATCCTATTGCCGCAAGTCTGGCCAGCTTGTTAACTTGCATAAATCTTCTGTCATTCTTAGCCCCAAAACGAAACCCAGAATAAAGTTGAAAATCCTAACCCGTCTGGGGATCTCGGAGCAGCAGGGGACCCTAACCTACCTTGGCGTCCCTATGACTAGCGGATGTTTGCGGAAGCCAAGGGTTAGGCCAATGGTGCAATGGGTTTGTGATCGACTTAAGGGATGTTAGGCTACTACCCTTTTCATGATGGGCAGAATCACTCTAATCATGTCCGTGCTTAGCTCCATTCCTATCTACCTTCTGGCTAACACTATGGTTCCTAGATCTTGCATGAGGAAGCTGGAATAGACATTCCGAAGTTTCCTATGGAGGCCCAAACAGGATGGCCATGGTGCACATCTATTGGATTGGAACACTATCTGCTGCCCTAGTAGAAATCGAGGTCTAGGGATCCAGTCCCTTTGGCAAGGTGGAAAGTATTGATCATCAGACACGCTGTGAGATATCTCTTTCAGCCCAGTTATATGTGGAGTAGGATGATGAGGGCCCCCTACGGTGCTTGGAGTTAGGAAGCCCTAATCCAGCCGACCAAAGGTTGCTCTTTCATATGGAAGGCGATATGTGCTCATGCTCCTATCGCCATGGCCCATGTTAGATGCTTGGTTGGAGATGAGACCACAATTGATATTTGTCAGGATGCTTGGATCTCCTCGATCCCTTTATCTAGGTGGCCGACCTTTGTTACTGTGGATGTTGTTGAAAATCTTAAGGTTAGTGGTTTGTTGATGGATGATGGCATGACCTGAAGAATCCAGGAACTATCCACGTTGTTTAGGCCTTAGCTGGTATTCAGGATCCTCACTATCACAATTCCACTTCACCAGGGGAGCAACCTTAGGGTTTGGGGCTCTTCTTGCTACCCCAAAGCTCCATCGAGTTCCCTCTACAATCTGTGTAAAGGACCATCTGACACTACATTTACGATAGCGTGGATATGGAGACTTCTTATCCATCAGAGAGTGTAGCTTTTTATTTGGAAGATGGCCTAAGACCGCCTCCCTACGAAGGCTCTCCTCAGTCGAAGAGGCATGGACATTGCGGGCTCTTGCCCGGTATGTGGGGTTCATGACGAGATGACTGAGCATGCTATTCTGAGTTACCCTAGGACGAGACAGATTTGGAGGCTTACTGGGAGATGGCCTTGGGAGGCTGATGATGATGCTTGCCTATACTCCTTCCTTCGGTTTCTCCATCAGAGCTCGACAAGTGAGGCCTGCCTTGCTGCCTATATTACCTATCAGGTCTGGCTGGCTAGGCTTGCGATGACATTTGAGGCAGAGATCATCTCGGTCCATCGGACTCTCCTGAGAGCTAGATGCTAGGCGTCGAAGTACCTGTGATTCGATGCTGTCACTCCCCCGACTTTCCCAAGATACTGGGTCTCCCATGCTGCTTTGGCAGTGGCCCATAGGATGATTTCTGTCTTCTGAAAGCCCCCCTAGGGTTTGTTAAGGTAAACTTTGATGGCAACGTCCGCGGTACTGATGATGGTGCTGGGTACATAATTCGAATTGACGATGAAAGACTCCTAGCAGCCGGTGCGGCCTCCTTTTAGGACTGTTCTGTCTCGAAAGCTGAGCTCAGAACAGCAAGGGTTGGCATCATCAGGGCAACCCGATAGCTGCAGGCTCAGAGAATCCTCATCGAGGGAGACTCTTCTACAGTCATCGGATGGATTTAGGACAGGACAAACCAAGACGATGCTCATCCTCTCCTTTGGGATATCTGGCACCTCTATTAGGACCCGATTGTTACCATTGTCTGTCATGTTTATCGGGAGGCAAATTATGCGGCCGACAGGATTGCCTTCTATGTAGCTCAGCATTCTACCGATTGGATTTGGATTTTGGAAGATAGGATTCTATCCTTCCTTGTGATGTATCTTTTTTTTTTAATCTTATTGACTGTCCTCGTATCAAAGTTGTATGACCGCTTGTCTATACAAAAAAAAAAAAAAAAAAGAATGAAGGATGTCTTTATCCAGTTTGCCCTTGCCATAGATTATAACCAGCATCTTAGACTGTTGCCTGAGAATTTGTTCAGGTCTTGTACTTGAATTCCCTGACAAGTTGGCATTTGATTGGTCAAAAAAAGAAAAAGAAAAAGGTCCATGGCTCGTGAACCTTTGTAGCACTGCTCATTTTTTTGGTTGTTCCTAGCTGAATTTATCATTCATTGGCATTAAAATTTATCACATGGGTACCAATCTGATATCTTTCAATTTTTTTCTTGTTATTGGTTAAAATTATTTTGTGAATATATGATTTTAAAATCATCTATTCAATAAACTGTTTATTGCTGCCATTCACTGCAACTAAACGGAAATTAAGGTTCTTATGAAGTTCTCTATTGAAGAAATGATTTTATTATATATATATATATATATACGCCTGTGTTTAAGGGCTGAATTTTCTGTCTCGATCTCACTTCCTCCCTAAGTTGTTTGTTCAATAAATAATTTCAATAAAATCATCTGATAATTTCATTTTCAAAGTAGACCATTTTTTTTTTCAACTAAACTTGTTTGTTAAATAAATGATTTTAAGGTAATCCGTCTAACAAATTAGTTCACACCCTAGATTTGAGTTAAAATCATCAGACAATTTTAACCCATGATAAGACCAAAAAAAATCTTAAAGAAATATTTTCAGCCTAAAGTTGATAAATTTACACTAATCTTAAAGAAATACCATGCAAGCCTTGACAATCTTGCATGCTTCGTTATTAGTTGATCAGCTGAATAAGAAGTGGTTATTGATGATTTAAATTGTCTTTTAAAAAGTTAACTATTTGAAATCCAAATGCAATCAAATATAAGCCAATATTCTTTTAGTTCTTTGATCACACAACCTTTTATCTCCAAAGGGGACAAGAATAGAGACGGTAGATTTTTGTCATCTGATGATGCCCGATCACCTTGCACGAGCGTCCGTAAGAGTATTGTGAGTTTGCTGATGAGGTTTTGTTCCTTCTCGGACATACAAGAAGCCTCTGAAGCCGGATATTCTGATGGGAACCCTCCAACGCTCAAGTTAGTTATCGGAATCACAGCCGTGAGCTTAAGGAAGCTCGAGCGAGAGAGTTGAAAGTGAAAATTTCTCTTGAGTGCTTAAGTGCTCGTACCTCGTCAAGGGTCCCTCTTACCCGATTTATGGACGATCCTTGCCACCTAGCGATGGGATGAGCCATGTGGAGGCCCTGCGATGGAGGATGTCTTTTGGGTGGAATGTCAGAACTGATGGGGCTTATTCCATCCAATCTGAGTAGCCGCAGATGGTTGGTAGGCCAGGTCTTATCAAGCGAGTGGGCCACAGATGGTTGATGGGCTAGATCTCGTC
>UESW01002848.1:91272-114448 GCA_900491605.1 Calamus simplicifolius | reverse complement strand
CATTTCTTTTTGAAAGTTTGAATATTAAGCTTAAAGTCACTTTCAAAATTGATTAAAGTTAAACTTGAGCATTCTCATTGATTGTTCAAAATAAATTTGTTGCTCATTTACATAAACTCATTACATCCTTTAATAAACTCAATGGTTTTAGTAATCATCAAAATCAAAAGGATTGGATCATATAATTTTTCTATAATCTTCCAACAGTGGGTTCTCCCAAGGGCCACCTCATTAATATGGCAAGTCAATAGGCTGGAGCATTTAATGGTGCAGAAACGGTCATAATGACTTGGCCAGCATTTAATGGAATACAAAGAAAGGAGAAGGCATGCCTCGGCACTCAAGCCCCGCCTCATTCAAATCGGCCATGACTTGGCACTCTCATTCAAGCCGAGCCATACCTCGGCGCTCTCATTCGAGGCGGGGCACTCTAGCTCGGCTTCAACAGCCGCGCTATGCGCACCAAAGTATTTATGGCCTCATAAAAGCCATGTGCATCTGCCTGCTTTAAGGCATTTAATGCCTTATTTCCTTCCATCATTAAGGCATTTATGGATGCCACGTTGGCCCCCTGGCACCTTTTGCATGAGGAAGGATGGCATCATGAAGCCAAGACAAGGAGTTCTTGACTCCATGCTTCACAGAAGTCCGGCGTCCAGCTTAAGCCTCGGCCAACTTCAGCTCCACCAATATACCTCGGCCACCCGAGCCGAGCCATTCCTCGATAACCTGAGCTATTTCCATACTTCAGCGGACTAGGCCGTTCTCTGTGCCTCGGCCCGACCAAGGCACTCAGGCACCTACCTCCGCGGAACCATGATGACCGAACCACAGCGTTCAAAATACCTCTGCAGAATCCGACGCATAAGGATTCAGGCGGCGAATCATGCCCAGAGATGGCCTAGGACCCGCAAGAGTGGCCTAGGTCCATGTGATCATTAAACCTCATGGAACCAACTAGCTCTCCCAGCCGTCGATCCTCTAACTGACAAGATACAGATCCCACTGGCCTCATAACAAACTTGATTCAAATCCTAACAGTTTTTAGACCTCATCCAGAGTGATCGCCTATAAATACCACCACCCTTAAGCCTTTCAGGTACGGCCATTCTACGCCCATTTTTTATACAGTTCTTATACTGGCTCTCATTCTCCATTGAAGCTCCCTCCCTGAGCTCGAAGCTTTGGCCTAAAAAGGGAAACTCCTTTGTAAGAGTCTTCTCCACACATCTGCTTGCTGTGAATCTCCACTGACTTGGGCATCGGAGGGTCCTCCGCAGAGGGCAACCCCCACAACACCCTCTACGCTCGGACTGTCTTGCAGGTTTCACCTCGAAGCAATGGGATTGGCGTTCGGATCAGGAGCCAGAAGCGCACCCGAGTTGAAGAACAAATTTCCGCAGCAACAGATTGGCGCTAGAGGAAAGGCCTCAAGTCCCATAAACTTGTGATCCAGGAGACAAGACTCGAATCAGAGAAAAGCATCCTCTAATGGCCAATCGAAAGAGAGCTACATCTGAAGCTCAAGATCAGGCTGCCTCTCAAAGGTCTGATCCGATCAGCGGTGCAGCACCTTCGCTACCGTCGCCAGCTGAAACTCCTTCGCAACCGGCAACGGCGGTAACCCTGGACCAGTTTGCCGCTCTGGTTCAGCAGGTTTAAGCTTTGGTCCAGTCCGCCCAGGGATTCTAGGCAATCCCTAGAGCTGCTATCCTTGTTTCTCAGCCTCATGAGGAGGCTGCTACCCCTGCCTCACCAGCGGTCTCTTCCTCCGACCCGCCTGAGGCGATGGATCACGGTCACCGGCCCGCAAAGACGAAGCCAGTGCTACGGCGAGCTAGAGGGAAGAGCCCGCTCAGGTCCAGGCGGGTTCGCTCCCCTTCCCCGGTGTCTTCCTAGGATTCGACACCACTGTCATCTTCTCCTCGCCCGATCCCTCATACCACTTTGGATGAAGGGATCAGACAACCGATGTAGGAGATGCGGCAAGAATGGCGTCAGAAACTAGGCGCCGCCAAGCAAGCTCCTCCATCCCAGCCGAAGGCGGAGCGGGGCATCCCCTTCTCCGAGAGGATCATGGGGGGAGTAATTTATTATTTGGAAGCCTCGGTTACAACCGAGTAGCATCTTAGGAAGGCTCGGCAAGACCGAGTGATTTATTATTTGAAGGCTCGGCAACACCGAGTAATTTATTATTTGGAAGCCTCGATTACAACCGAGTAGTATCTTGGGAAGGCTCGGCAACACCGAGTAATTTATTATTTGAAGGCTCGGCAACACCGAGTAATTTATTATTTGAAAGTCTCGGTTACAACCGAGTAGCATCTTGGGAAGGCTCGGCAAGATCGAGTGATTTATTATTTGAAGGCTCGGCAACACCGAGTAATTTATTATTTGGAACCCTTGGTTACAACCGAGTGGCATCTTGGGAAGGCTCGGCAAGACCGAGTGATTTATTATTTGAAGGCTCGGCAACACCGAGTAATTTATTATTTGAAGGCTCGGCAACACCGAGTAATTTATTATTTGAAGGCTCGGCGACACCGAGTAATTTATTATTTGGAAGCCTCGGTTACAACCGAGTAGCATCTTGGGAAGGCTCAGCAAGACCGAGTGATTTATTATTTGAAGGCTCGGCAACACCGAGTAATTTATTATTTGAAGGCTCGGCAACACCGAGTAATTTATTATTTGGAAGTCTCGGTTACAACCGAGTAGCATCTTGGGAAGGCTCGGCAAGACCGAGTGATTTATTATTTGAAGGCTCGGCAACACCGAGTAATTATTATTTGGAAGCCTCGGTTACAACCGAGTGGCATCTTGGGAAGGCTCGGTAAGACCGAGTAATTTATTATTTGAAGGCTCGGCAACACCAAGTAGTTTATTATTTGAAGGCTCGGCAACACCGAGTAATTTATTATTTGAAGGCTCGGCAACACCGAGTAATTTATTATTTGGAAGTCTCGGTTACAACCGAGTAGCATCTTGGGAAGGCTCGGCAAGACCGAGTGATTTATTATTTGAAGGCTCGGCAATACCGAGTAATTTATTATTTGGAAGCCTCGGTTACAACCGAGTGGCATCTTGGGAAGGCTCGGCAAGATCAAGTGATTTATTATTTGAAGGCTCGGCAACACCAAGTAATTTATTATTTGAAAGCTTGGCAACACCAAGTAATTTATTATTTGAAGGATGAAAAATCTATTCCTCGAACGTGGAACTCGAATGACCTCTGCATATATCATCAGTAAGGTATGCCTTCTATAGGTCCGCCCCACTAACTGTGTTGGTATATTGCTTCTATGATTCATGGCATGGTCGCTACAATTACTTCTCCAAAAAATCATAATGAAAAACAGATGCCACTTACCAATTCTCGACATAACCGAGCTGTCTCCTTGAATAGGAAATCTCCGTACCTTGGCTAGGCTGAGTCCTATTCAACAAAGACTCGGTATGGCCAAGCAACCCCAGTACGGCTGGGGGCCAAATGATCTCTAGTCCTTTGGCCGGATTCGGGCAGCTTACAAGCCCCGACTGGACCAAAGAGCGAAGAAACTTCGGCCGGATTTGGGCAACTTACAAGCCCCGACCAGAGCCGGAATGCATCTGTTATTATGAAAAGCTCCGGCCAGAGCCGAAGTGCATCAAAAGCCTCGTCCAGAGTTGGAGTGCATCTATTATTATGAAAAGCCCCGGCCAGAGCCGAAGTGCATCAAAAGCCTCGGCCAGAGCCGGAGTGCATCTATTATTATGAAAAGCTCTGGCCAGAGCCGAAGTGCATCAAAAGCCTCAGCCAGAGCCGGAGTGCATCTGTTATTATGAAAAGCCCCGGCCAGAGCCGAAGTGCATCAAAAGCCTCGGCCAGAGCCGGAGTGCATATGTTATTACCAAAAGCCCCGGTCAGAGCCGAAGTGCATCAAAAGCCTCGGCCAGAGCCGGAGTGCATATGTTATTATGAAAAGCCCTGGCCAGAGCCGAAGTGCATCAAAAGCCTCGGCTAGAGTCGGAGTGCATCTGTTATTATGAAAAGCCCCGGCCAGAACCGAAGTGCATCTGTTAAAAGCCTCGGCCATAACCGAAGTGCATCTCTTATTATGAAAAGCCCCGGCCAGAGCCGAAGTGCATCAGAAGCCTCGGCCAGAGCCGAATTGCATCTGTTAAAAGCCTCGGCCAGAGCCAAAGTGCATCTCTTGCTACTAGGACCCTCGGCGAAAGCCGAATCGAGCTTCTTATTAATCTTTGAAGCCTTGGACAAAGCCAAGCGGCCTCGGCGGTTCCGCAGCAATTTGAAGGCTCGGCAACACTGAGTAATAAATTTCTTGAATTTCTTGAAGGCTCGGCAACAACCGAGTAACAAATTTCTTGAAGGCTCGGCAACAACCGAGTAATAAATTTCTTGAATTTCTTGAAGGCTCGGCAACAACCGAGTAGCAAATTTCTTGAAGGCTCGACAACAACCGAGTAACAAATTTCTTGAAGGCTCGGTAACAACCAAGTAATAAATCTCTTGAAGGCTCGGCTACAACCGAGTAACAATCTTCGTACCTTGGCAGCGCTAAGTAAAATATAATCTTGAAGGCTCGGCTACAACCGAGTAACGATCTTCGTACCTTGGCAGCGCCAAGTAAAATATAATCTCTACAAATCCTCGACTGGGCCGAGTGATCTCCGTACCTTAGCAGCGCCAAGTAAAATATAATCTTGAAGGCTCGGCTACAACCGAGTAACGATCTCCGTACCTTGGCAACGCCAAGTAAAATATAATCTTTATAATCCTCGGCTGGGCCGAGCAATCTCCGTACCTTGGCAGCGCCAAGTAAAATATAATGTTGAAGGCTCAGCAACACCGAGCCTCGGCAACACCGAGTGATTTATTATCTGAAGCCTCGGCAACACCGAGTGATGTATTTCTGGAAGCCTCGGACTAAACGAGCAATCTATTAAACACTCTGACGCGACTAAGACGTCCTATTATGCTTTGACGGAGGTTGGTAACTTTTCTTCGCTTAACAGCAAGGCTATGCAACTTATTTCTTTTCAAAGAAATACGTACATCATTCCTTAAATAGGATCATGTCTACTGCATAAGTCCGTAGGGCCGCCCAGGCCTTTCTCTAACCTACACAGAGATAAACACTTCCTCCACAGAGGATCGAATGACATGTCCCCCAAATAAGATTGCTCCAGAATTCTACTCCCTATATCCAAAATTACACTTCAGACTAGGGAGTGGAGGGCATGTGATGAGGGGTAAAATCGTCATTACATTATTGACCACTCACATTGAAGATGGGGTCGCACCCAATCCAAATGCCCTGCTTGCCAGCTGGCTAGCTAGCGCGACATTCTAGCAACAAGCGTCTCGTCATAACGAAGAAAGAGAACAAGAGGGGAAAAGGGCCACGTTATGTGCGTGGGTTCTCCCAAGGGCCACTTCATTAATATCCGACAGTCAAGTCAATAGGCTGGAGCATTTAATAGTGCAGAAATGGTCATAATGACTTGGCCAGCATTTAATGGAATACAAAGAAAGGAGAAGGCATGCCTCGGCACTCAAGCCCCGCCTCATTCAAGTCGGCCATGACTCGGCACTCTCATTCAAGCCGAGCCATGCCTCGGCGCTCTCATTCAAGTCGGCCCCACCTCGACACTCTAGCTTGGCTTCCACAGCTATGCTATGCGCACCAAGGTATTTATGGCCTCATAAAGGCCATGTGCATCTGCCTGCTTTAAGGCATTTAATGCCTTATTTCCTTCCCTCATTAAGGCATTTGTGGCTGCCATGTTGGCCCCCTGGCACCTTTTGCATGAGGAAGGATGGCGTCATGAAGCCAGGACAAGGAGTTCTTGACTCCATGCTTCACAGAAGTCCATCGTCTAGCTTAAGCCTCGGCCAACTTCAGCCTCCACCAATATACCTCGGCCACCCGAGCCGAGCTATTCCTCGGTAACCTGAGCTATTTCCATACTTCGGCGGACCAGGCCATTCTCTGTGCCTCAGCCCGGCCGAGGCACTCAGGCACCTACCTCCGTGGAACCATGATGACCGAACCACAGCGTTCAAAATACCTCTGCAGAATTCGGTGCATAAGGATTCGAATCAACTATAACTGAATAAGATTTCAGGCGGCGAATCATGCCCAGAGATGGCCTAGGACCCGCAAGAGTGGCCTAGGTCCATGTGATCTTTAAACCTCATGGTACCAACTAGCTCTCCCAGCCGTCGATCCTCTAACTGACAAGATACAGATCCCACTGGCCTCATAACAAACTTGATTCGAATCCTAACAGTTTTCAGACCTCATCCAGAGCACGTCCAAGGAATCAGGTGATCGCCTATAAATACCACCACCCTTAAGCCTTTCAGCTACGGCCATTCTACGCCTATTTTTTACATAGTTCTTACACTGGCTCTCATTCTCCATTGAAGCTCCCCTCTGAGCTCGAAGCTCTGGCCTAAAAAGGGGAACTCCTATGTGAGAGTCTTCTCCATACATCTGCTTGCTGTGAATCTCCACTGACTTGGGCGTCGGAGGGTCCTCCGCAGAGGGCAACCCCCATAACACCCTCTGCGCTCTTACTGTCTTACAGGTTCCACCTCGAAGCAGTGGGATTGGCGTCCGGATCAGGAGCCAGAAGCGAACCCGAGTCGAAGAACGGATTTCCCCAGCAACACAATCTAAGAAGAAAGTTTGGAATCATGAACAGCTTCACAATAGCGCACTGATGTTTTAAAATTGGATATTATTACGACTTAAATTAAAACATCTCACAAACTACCTCTCTTGGCATTCAGCCATCCACAGAGAGGAATGAATTGCTAAATAAAATTCATCAAACTAAATTCCAAATAATCAGGGCAGCTTTGCCAACTATGGACTTGCGCTTTTAAGCTTGCAATTTTGTTGAGAATATAAGAAGCAAAACATGCAATTTGAAGGGCTTCATGATACTCCACTCATGTTTTAATATTGAAATGTTATGACCACTCAGAGCATCTCATTCTTTATGACAAAAGGTGAGCACGCCAAGATCACAAACACCTTTCTCTGTCCACATGACAAGGAAAAAAGACACCAGCTTATAAGATCTCGTACAAATTCTCATTAATAGAATGGTCAAAATCTAGGGAGGCTAGTAGTTAAGGGGCTGCTCCTTCAAGAAGCTGGCCTGCTTTGTATGACAAGGGGATAGAGAAAAGGATTGAAAGAAAAATCACTTAAGAAAATCAGAGTTTTACTAGGAAAACACATCTAGAGTCCCTTAAAACACATCTAGAGTCCCTAAGAAAGATTCTGTTCACTTAAGAAGAAAGAAATAAAGCAAGTAACATCAAGAGATTGAGGGTGTTGATAGCGAGGAATTAAGCATAGATGGACTTGGTTGTCACTATATATGACTGTACTTGGACTTGGTTGTCATTATATATGACTGTACTTTTTTTAGTGACGTAATTCTGCTAAATAGGAGTACATGACTACTACAGAGGAGCCCCATGAGTGAAAACTGAAGCCATAAATCTTAGGCCATCAAGGGTAATTGAAGTGTTTCAAGATTCCATAACAGAAAACCTTCCTGAAGATTCAAGAAACATAAGATGCACTTGCTACACCATAGAAAAACTGACAAACAAATACATAATAACAATAGCCTCAGTGGTGAGCAATCTGGAATTATGTGGAACTTCACATATCAAAGTGAACAAACTAAAGAAGTGCTAAAAACCCCATTTTGCAGGTAGGAAGAAGTGCTACAAATTCTATGTTATACTTCAGTGCATCTAACACCAGCACATTTTTTTGCCCTTAAGGACAGGCACTATTCACAAGAGTTGGCATGCTAATTCACATACAGCCTGTAAAAACTGGATGCACTATTCAAATATGCAGGAGCAAAATTACTCTGGTGCATCCTGCTTTCCATACTATCAGATATGTTTTTTCACATTTCACTAGCTAACATGCCAGTGAGAGAGAAAAAAAAGAAAGGGTTGTCCTAATTCTCCATGTGAAGTGCTACAGATGTTAATCTAGCTTTTTAGGTAGAATACACTAAGAAATATAACAGGAAAAAAAAAATGGAAGTTAGACTATAATCTTCTGCTGATTGTATATATTAATCTAGAACACACCAAGAAAAGGAAAAGGGAAAATAACCTGCCAAGTGATTAGTGTGAAAATGGATATAGCCAGAACCATTGCAAAGGGTTCTTTCTCTAAAAAAAGTGGTGAACTAGAATAATGGTTATGTGTCCAAATAAAGGAGGCAGAAAGCACATGCAACCAGTAACACACAAATTATTAAAACTTAAAATGAATCAAGACTGTGCAGAGTGTATTATAAACATTTATTCTAAAAAAACAAAAATGATCTCCAAAGTACAGAGTTGCCTCTAAGTATACCTCATTTATTTCTATAAGGAGAAAGGACGTGCTCTGGTAGAAGGGAACCACTCGAGAATTTCTGGCGTCCAAGCATGCTGACTGCCCCTTCCAATCAGGACTAGTAGCACTAGTATTGTCCTCACAAACTTTTTTTCCTCATCTGGCTGGTGTTGTAAGTTTATCTTATACAACTCAACTCACTCATCTAAGCCTTTTCCCAACTACATGGGTGTTGTAAGTTTATCTTATACATAAATAAACACAGGTTATGCTATCCATAGGATGGATGGAGGAGATTTAAATAGATACAGATAAACCTAAATGGCCCATCCCTTTACTCAAATACAATTTAAAGCAAAGAGGTGCAGTATTGTCATAGAAAGAGTGCAATAAAAGCGTCCACAAAATTGATCTCATGGGATAATGACGTCATCTTTCAAAGCAATACCTTCACAAAGCACACCACTCAACTTAATCGTGAAAGTTCTGAACAAATTTTTATCTTGTTTTTTGTTGGGATGCAACTGACTTAAGCTCCAAGTGGTATAGATTAACATTAAGGATGTCTCAGTATGAAGCAAATTCATATCCTAATTCTATACAACTGACATCTAGACATACTTGAGTGCCTGAAGAGGATGAATAGGAAATAGAGGAGCAAGGGGACCTTCCAAATCTTGAAGATCTTCTAGTCCACCCTAAGAGAGCAGAAAAAGGATGTAGAACATTCAGAAGAACAATGAACTACACTCTTCAAAGCATAGGATAAAGCAACATTTGAAGGCAGAAGAAGACTAGCATACCTCCCTAGAAGATATGGTGCTAGAATGGTTAACTCTTTCAGATGACAGTACTTGCTGTGAAAAATAAACACCATCATTGTCATCCTTAAGCTCATTGTCATCCATAAGCTTGTGGTAATTATCTACTTCTTCTGAACCAACTATGTCATCTGAAGACTCAATCTGCAAACCAAAGCACAATGAGAATTGTTAGGACCTTTCAATTATCCTCTTTTCCCTCCATCTGATCCATTTTAATGCATGACCACTTCAATTAGTGTGGCATTGGACTCAAGGTGGACCTCCTTACAAGAGCTGCCTGAGCTTTCAAGTCCTCCAAATTAAAGTTCCACGCACTGATTCCATGTATGTACACTTGCTGCAACACCACAACTTTGACATCATTATTGGTAACCAGCAGTGCATAATTTTGGCATCGTATGCAATACTAACTACAGCAATAATAATTGTTCATCGAAAAAATATAAACAATATCACACAATCTGGTGATATATTGCATGACATTTCTCACTTTCATAGTATTGAGTGCAAGCATTTCAATGCCAGGCAAGCAGGTTAAAAGGTTTTTACAAAAAATAGTTAGCTGATCGCATTAGTCCAAAATTCTAAGTTCTAAGCACTAGTTATAATTAACAAGCATAGCCCAGCATGGCTGGATGATTGTGCACAAGGTCACAACTTTAAATGCAGCTCTGTTTTCATGATTATACTTCTCTTAAGATTTGAGTGTGCCTATGAATTAAATAAAAATTAAAAAAGAAAACCCAACGCAACAAAGCCTGATAGGATCATGTCTGTCATTGGCAGCTGCATATTGAAAATCTTCTATGAAGCCTGCATCATAATGTGCAGACAACAATATTTTTACAGTTCAAACAATGGAATGTTGAGCTTTATGCATCGTGGTGAGAGGTATTGATGCATTCAAATTTTCGAAACAAGTTTGCAGGAATTAGGTTTGGTTTTCACTTTACTAGGTTTTGTCTCCAGTTTTAGTCGTTATTTTGATGTTTAGTGAGTCTATTTGATGTGTTCTCAAGATTAAATTATATAATCTCGTCTGTGAAAAATTTTGATTATCCTAAATGTGGCAATTTAACTTAAAAGTCAAATCAGATAGCCTTTTAAATTGTGGACCCTTAGTGGCGAGACAGAAATTTTTTTAAAAAGAAGGGAAACTAGAAGGCAATGCATAAAGGATCTGTACAAGCCTGTACGACTCCTTTTCCATCTCCTTCTATTTCTTTCCAGCCACTTTAAGGATCAGTGTTAAATATGTCTTGAATTTTATATATTGGGCCCGGGTTTTTGACCCGACCCGGGGCCCGGACCAAATCGGTCCGCTAGGCATATATAGATATACGTGTGAAAACTTCTGTAAAGGGTTTTGTAAGGGTTTGGAACCTCCTCCTCTCTTTTGATAATGGAACTTTGTTACATCATGATCGAACCACGTAAATTTTTTGTGTTCCTTTGTTTGTTTATTGCTTTGATTTGTTTATCGATCTGATTTCCGCAACAAACTGGTATCAGAGCTTTGGTTTGAAAAACTTGTGAAAAAAAAAAAAGGGGAAAAGAGTTGCCCTAATATACCGCCTGCCGCCTCCCTGTTTCCTTCCTCTGCGCCTGGCCGCCGTAGAGGCCTTGCCGGAGAAAGGCGTTGAGTTCTCTTGATCCCTCGTTTGGTTCCTCGCGTCGATGACTGGGGCTTCAAACCTCCGGCACTACGGATGAAAGCGTCCCTCTGTTACGGAAGTCGCCCCTGTATCGGACAGCCACTAGCCGGATGCCGCATTGCTCAAGGTCTTCTATGAACCACGCGGCCGAAAGATCCGACCGAATCTAGAAGGAGACAGAGATCTCGGCAGCCGCGGAGGGTAAGGATCCGAAAACCACCATCTAGAAGCGATCCGAGGAGCCCTAGACTGGAGAGAGAGGGTCTCGTTTTTCTTCTCCCGATCTGAAGGCCCCGGACTTGGATTCCAACCGGACGTTGGATTTTTTGCAGCCCTGCTACCCCTGCCCTCCTCCTTCTTTAGCTACGTATTCATCGGATGGTATTTTCTAACGGAAGAAACCAAGAAAAGAGAAGAAGAGCCGATCTGGTAATCCCATTCCCTCTCGATCTGGACCAAATCGGCCGAGAAGCTTTTTCCGCGTGAATCCATCTGGACCGATTCCTCTCTCCCACATTCAAATCTGAGTTGTTTCTAAGGAGCAGGAAGAGCCGCGGCGCGATCTGCCTCTCTCCATCATAGCCCTCGAAGGAGACCAGGACCAGAGACTTGGATCGTCATCGTGCCTCCCTTCGCCCGCGACGGGTTCATCTCGCCTCCCCTGTCCCGGCTTCGGCTTCTCTCCGGAACGGAATTCTATGTCTGCCGCACGATCTCTATGAGTCCACCTATTGATTCGGTTTGCTCCCCGGCTTTGAATTTGGGGCGGCGGGGAGAGAGATAGAGGAGAGGTACGAGCCATTGAAGGGCCTCCTCTGTTCCCGAACAGCGATCTGTTCCCAAACGGGTCAGCCAGGCCGTTCCCGAACAGCGATCGCGACTAAGGTGATGAAGACGCAGTGATTCTGTTTTCCAGCCGTGCCGTGAAGAGGAAGATACGGCTGAGATTGAAGAGATGGATGAGAAGGCTAGTGCGATATTGTCTCTAGAAGACAATGTTTTGCGAGAAGTCGCAGATGAGGAAACAGCGCCGGTCTTTGGAAGAAACTGGAAAGTCTCTACATGAGAAATCTTTAACATCGAGACTTTATTTGAAGCAGCGTCTTTATACCCTAAAGATGCGAGAAGGTACGCCTATTAAGGAACACTTGAATGAGTTTTAAGATTGTTATGGATATGAAAAATCTAGATATTAAACTCGAGGAGAAGATAAAGCTTTGATTGTGTTATGCTCATTGCCTGCCTCATACGAAAATTTTGTGAACTCGATGCTTTATGGACGTGAATCCATAACTCTAGAGGATGTTAAAGCATCCTTGAATTCTGCAGAATTGAGAACAAAATTGAATGGAAATACTAGTGGAGACAGGCAGATGGTTTATTCGTGAGAGGTAGGGCCAAGAAGAAGGATAAATCTTTTAGAAAGAAATCTGTTGGTCGTTCAAAATCTAGGCCACCTGGAGATACGACGAACATTGAGTGCTACTATTGTCACAAGAAAGGACATTACAAGTCAGATTGTCTTGTGCTCAAGAGAAAGGATAAGCAACGTAGTCAACGTCAAGATGCGGCGAATGTTGCTGAGAAGATGAGTCTAGTGTGTCAGACAGAGTTCTTACGACATGCTCTGTTGTTAGTTTTCAAACGATGTTTGGATAATGGATACAGGAGCATCATATCACATGTGCCCAAATAGGGAATGGTTCACCACATATGAACCATTGAATGGTGAACCAGTTTTATGGGAAATGATGCAGTATGCAAAATTGTGGGAATTGGCACTGTTCAGATTAAGTGCCATGACAAAGTTGTGAGAACCTTGACTGAAGTTAGGCACATACCAGACTTAAAGAGAAACCTATTTCTTTGAGCTGTTTGGATTCCATTGGGTGTACGTACTCAGGTGGAGGTGGAGCTCTAAAAGTCACCAAAGGCAACCTAGTTATGATGAGAGGAAACAAGGTGAATCACTTGTATCATCTATAGGGTAGCACAGTTATGGGTTCTTCGATTGGCACAGCAAATTCTGTTTCTGCTGATGATAGAACAAAATTGTGGCATATGCGTTTGGGCCATATGAGTGAGCGTGGCCTCACAGTTTTGAGTAAACGTGGTTTACTATGTGGTGAGCAGACAACCTCACTAGATTTCTGTGAGCACTGTGTTCTTGGCAAGCAGTGCAAGGTCAGTTTTAGTACAGGCACACATTCAACGAAGGGTACACTCGACTACATACATTCTGATTTATGGGACCGGCACAGGTTCCATCTAAGGGTGGTGCTCTTTACTTTGTGACATTTATTGACAATTATTCCAGAAAAGTTTGGGTTTATTTTCTGAAAAGAAAAAGTGAAGTGTTTGAAACCTTCAAGAAGTGGAAAGCCCTTGTTGAGAATCAGACAGGGAAGAAGATCAAACGTCTGAGGACCGATAACGGTCTTGAGTTCTGTGTGGTGATTTTAATGAATTCTGTGCAGATGCAGGTATCGTTAGACACCGTACAGTCAGGTACACTCCACAGCAAAATGGAGTGGCAGAAAGGATGAACAGAACTCTATTGGAGAGGGCAAGATGCATGCTCTCTAATGCTGGCATGGAAAAGGCTTTTTGGGCTGAAGCAGTTAACACGTCTTGTTATCTGGTTAATCGCTCTCCTTCAACAGCAATTGAATGCAAGACTCCTTTTGAGATGTGGTCAGGTAAGCCTTGTGATTATTCAAATCTAAAGGTTTTGGATGCCCTGCTTACTATCATGTTAAGGATGGTAAACTTGAACCTAGAGCAAAGAAGTGTATCTTTGTTGGTTATGCTGATGGCGTGAAGGGTTATCGTCTGTGGTGCATGGAACCTAATTCACCTAAATTCATTATTAGTAGGGATGTTACTTTTAATGAAAAGTTTATGCTAGATCAAAGGAATGTGTTGATGAGTCTGCAGAAAAACATGAGAGTGATACAAATGAGGTGGAGGTTCAGGTCGAGCTTCGAAAAAAGCTCTCAAAATGATTTGAGCGAGCAAATTGTTACTATTGGTTCTAGTTCAGATGAGGAAGCTCTAGATGAGGTGGAGCAGCCATACTCTATTGCTACTGGCAGAGAAAGGAGGGAGATTCGACCCCCTCAAAAATATGGGTTTTCTGATCTGGTAGCTTATGCTCTTACGACAGCAGAAGATATGGGTATTCAGGAACCATCTACCTATACTGAAGCTGTTACTTGTTCGGAATCAGAAAAGTGGACTGTTGCTATGGCTGAAGAACTGGAATCACTTCACAAGAACCAGACTTGGGACTTGGTGCCATTGCCTAAAGGAAAAAGAGCCATTGGGTGTAAATGGGTCTTTAAGAAAAGGAAGGTATTCCAGGCGTTGAAATTAGTAGATGCAAGGCAAGACTTGTAGCTAAAGGTTACAATCAGAGGGAGGGAATTGATTATGATGAAGTGTTCTCTCTGTTGTAAAACACACTTCTATTCGTGTGTTGCTGGCTATAGTTGCTCAATTTGACTTAGAGCTTGAGCAACTCGATGTGAAGACAGCTTTTTTGCATGGTGAGCTTGAGGAGACTATTTATATGGCCCAGCCTGAGGGCTATTATGTAGAAGGCAAGGAAGATCATGTATGTCGATTGAAGAAATCATTGTATGGTTTGAAGCAGTCTCCAAGACAGTGGTATAAAAGATTCGACAGTTTTATGACACAGAGCGGTTATCATAGGAGCAGCTATGATAGTTGTGTACTTCAGGAGGTGTCAGATAAATCCTTTGTCTATCTCCTTTTATACGTGGATGACATGCTCATTGCTGCAAAGAACATGACAGATGTGTTGTTCTTGAAGAAATGTCTCAGTAAGGAGTTTGAAATGAAAGATCTGGGTCCTGCTAAGAAGATCTTAGGAATGGAGATTCAGAGAGACAGAAAAGCAGGTAAGTTATATCTCTCACAGAGGAGATATATTGAGAAGGTACTTGAGAAGTTTGGGATGCAAAACTCTAAGCCTGTCAGTACACCTTTAGCATTACATTTTAGACTCTCAGCTATACATTCACCTCAGTCAGAGGTCGAGGAGGCTGCAATGTCTTCTGTCCCATACTCCAGTGCAGTTGGTAGCTTGATGTACGCTATGGTATGCACTCGTCCCGACATTGCGCAGGCAGTTAGTGTGGTGAGCAGATATATGGCACATCCTGGAAAGGTCCATTGGCAGGCAGTGAAATGGATACTTAGGTATCTTAGAGGCTCTACAAATTGGGCCTAATGTTTGATAGAAATAGTTCTAACTGTACTTCTGTTGTTGGATTTGTGGATTCTGATTATGCTGGGGATATTGATAAGAGAAGATCTTTGACTGGCTATCTTTTCACATTATCTGGCTCAGCTATAAGTTGGAGATCAACTTTACAGTTGACAGTTGCTTGTCTACAACAGAGACAGAGTATATGGCAGCAGCAGAAGCAGTAAAAGAAGCTATTTGGTTACGAAATCTTGTTCAAGAACTTGGGCTCAAGCAGGAAGATAATTCAGTTGTCTTTTGTGACAATCAGAGTGCTATTTGCTTGATTAAAAATCAAGCATATCATGAGAGGACAAAGCACATTGATATCAAGTATCATTTTATTCGAGAGGCATTTACTGAGAGAAATATTACAGTAAAGAAAGTTGATACTGCTGACAATCCTGCTGATATGCTGACCAAGATAGTTCCCGCCAACAAGTTTAAGCATTGCTTGGACTTGATTGGCATGCTTGTTTGAGGTTTGCTCCTTCTGGGGCTTGGTGGCGAGGTGAATGAAAGTTCTATTTTTTGTGTTTCCTGAAGTGGATATGTTTTTCGCTGCATCCCTTGTTTCCTACACCGAGTTAGCTCACGTAGGCTTAGGGATGCTGGGAGAATATGTTCACTTCTAGTTTGTTAAATTCAAGCCAAGGTGGAGATTTGTTAAATATGTCTTGAATTTTATATATTGGGCCCGGGTTTTTGACCCGACCCGATATTCTTGTTGGGCCCGGACCAAACCGGTCCGCTAGGGTTTATTTTATGGAAGTATTTTTTTGGGGCGTATATATATAGATATACGTGTGAAAACTTATGTAAAGGGTTTTGTAAGGGTTTGGAGACCTCCTCCTCTCTTTTGATAATGGAACTTTGTTTGCCTTGCCCGTGGATGTAGATCATCATGATCGAACCACGTAAATTTTTTGTGTTCCTTTGTTTGTTTATTGCTTGATTTGTTTATCGATCTGATTTCCGCAACAATCAGCTCTAAGGGGCAATTTAGGCAAGTAAAAATGGTGTTAGCGTTAGGTTTTTCTATTTGTTGTGTCCGATATTATTGCATGAGGCAAGAAAAAGAATATTGAAATAAAATTGAATGTTATTGTTCTCTTTCTCATCCTTTCTCCTGCTCCCTGTCTTAGATCTAATTCTTACAGTTCCCATTCAAATTTCTTCCTCTTTGATTCCTTTCTCATCTTCTCGCCAAAAACCTTAAATGCAAAATAAAATCAGATCAAAGCATATCATATCTTATCGGAATCAGTGGCTTCTATAGGCTACATAATATATGGAGAAAGAGATGTGGGAAAATTATTAAGAATCTTGCTTGAACATGCAATATAATACTTAACCACCATCAGTAAATAAGTACTTGAGTACCACATATCAAAAGTAACCTCTGCTGTGCCTTCTTGTTTTTGGTTTTCTTTTTTTTTTTTTCTTGTTCTCCCCTTTATTTTTACAGGTTTCCTCACTATTATCATAATGGTGGGTGAACAAATTGTACCTGTACTTTTTTTTCCACCTAATAAGGTGTTCTCACTTAAGAAGAAGTGCAGGGTTATTGAAGAATGAGTAGATTTGTTTCTTATTGACTTGAGTTATTAAAAAGGTTGGGATTTCAGGAATTATGTGAAAATTTTGCAAAATTCAAAAGCATCAGTTCATAGTGAGTCTCTTTATATCCATGATATTAAACGAGAAAAAATAGCAGGATGTACAATTGTCACATTTCAATACTAGATCATATGCCATGAGTTGCAAAACGACCCAATACAGGTTAATGCTCTTTGCCAATAAACCAGCTAAATAATTCAATTTTTTTTTAAACAGAAGTTACAACAGCAAATAATTCAACATATGTAAAACATCATTTAGTGTAAATCATCATAACAAGATTCTCATAATTAATAAAGCTGGATGTGTTGATTTTTTTAAAAAAAAACATCATATTAAAAATAAAATAGAGTGTGTAACAATTGAATAAGGAATTACATGGTGGATTATTTATAATTAGTTATCATGTTATTACTAGCACCAGATAGAATTTAGGTTCAGATAAACTGTAAGCACTGAAACCATCACATTCACTCATTACCAATCTAATTACAATCAAACAAGAGTAAATAATCAACCATTCCTCAACTTTTATCTCATGAGCAAACCCAGCAAATGTGACATAAAATTGGTCAAAGAAGGTTGGTTGTGGAACTCAGTGAGACAACATAGGCTGGTCAAAGGTTTGACCGATTTGTATATCACCAAGCACCCACTTAAGGGATTTGTTCCCACAGCTCATGATCCCAAACTCGACTTTCCAATCCATATAACTCCAGTTATTGCTATAATGAGTCCAGACAATTCACTTTGTAATATAACTACTTAAATTCTTTTGTTTTCCCAATTTAATCTGTATACTAGTAACATTAATGAGAAGCAATAATATATCAGTTTCTACATTTACATTGCAGGTAAGTGTTCACACACTTGAGTTAGTTTTTAAGGATAGTCTATGCAAATTATTAGTCAACATCCTATGTGCATTTGCAACTGCTTTAGTTGCTCATTCCCATTTATCCAAGCTCTAGGCCAGGCTACATTTAAGCAGTCTATCACCTAGTCTATCAAGACACCTAGGAATCTATATTGATGTCATTATACATATCTATGGTACCTAAGTATTCCAGGTTGAGAAATCTTCAGAGGACAAAAGGCTGATAACTTTTGATAACTATCTTAATGCCATTATGCATATCCAATAGTAGCTAAATGCTGCAGGATGAGAAAACGTCAGAGGAGAGAAGAGAAATGAACGGTCAATCAGGTGTTATGGGATATTTTGGTGATAAAGAACACCAAGGAATCACATGTTTCATTTAAAGTAACTATGATTTAAGACAACAAATTTCTTCAGCCAGATTCAGTTCAGAAGCTGAACACCAGACTCTATAAAGTTCCAAGGGAGGAAAATTGAACCTGCCTGCTTCACTAGATAGGCAAAAAAAAAAATTCCCACACAACAAATTGACACATTAAGAAAAAGCGAAACATTTAACCAAAAATCTGCTCCACATGATCTTTAAAAAAATATAAACCAGCCAAAAGGAAATGCTACACATATATCTGAAACCTATTAGCTTTAGTTAGCTCAGCAACATCAAGGGACCACAAGTAACATATTTCTGATTATCTCATCATTGGATGACTTGACAAAACAACAAGGGCAAGCAGGTATTGTTGTTTACCTGAGACAATTGTTCCTCATGACCATCTTTGTTCTGTAGGAGAAAATTGGTTTCTTTTGCCTGGAAACAGAACCAGTCAGGCTTCAAAAAATTAGTATAGAAACAACTTCACATTAGAAGTTAAATTTAGACCTTAAGGGCCCTAAAACGATCACCAAGTGGAGACAGGCCATCAAGTATAGTCCAAACTAGGTATTCATTTGAACGAGCATGTTTGAAGAAAGGATGCTTCAAAAGCTTTTCTGATGTGGGACACTTTTTCGGATCCTTCACTAAGCAAGTAGCTACCATCTCTTTAAAAGACTACAACAAAAAAAATGATTTCGAAACATTAGCTAAAAGTTATTCTTTATTGTAAATTTTTGTCTTTAAACGTTACTTGAAATTATTTCTTATCATAAATTTTTTGATGAAGAAACCAAACCTTTGAGAATCTTTTGTCCCTTTCATAGTCGAGACCTGAGGTGCATTTTGTAAGGTCATAAGCAACACCTGCCACCATGAAATAGGATGCTTATTGAGTAAACCAAGACAAGACCATAAAAGGCATGTCTTCTAAATATTAATATATCTAGATTCACCTTCATTGGAGGATACTTGGAAAATGGAGCATGACCATAGGCAAGTTCTAATGCAGTTATGCCAAAATGACCAGATGTTTGCTTTGTTTACAAAAACACATAATGACAAAGACAATAAAATTAAAAACTTTAATGTAGGAACAATTCTTAAACTTTTGCAGTGGGGTAAGGTCAGTGGGGGTCCCCCGTTGCTTGCCTTAGGTAAGCGAATGGAACCAATTAAATAACCATTTTCCTTTCCTTTTCTAGACACCAGTTAGTTAGTCAATCCCGACTCGGTCCAACTCTTTCGGATGCCTTATCCTATTGAGCTCGAGTTTATTAGGGGCTGACGTCTAGTTAATTTTAGAGTTAAAGGCTTAGTTTAATGCAAAATAAAAAATGTGGTTTGGGGGCCAAGGAAGGGTGATCAACTCCCCAACTTATCTTGATTAGGGGTTTGTGCCCTTAAAATTAATTATAAAAATATTATGCAACAAGCAGATGTCAAGTTCTTAAAGTTATCAAACAAAATTATCTAATTATTTTTATTTATTTATTTAGATTTTTATGATTAAGTTTCTAATTTCTTAATAAATTATGAGATGTCAATGAAAAAAATTTTAAGTTTTGCAAAAAATAAATTTACCTAAGTCAATCTAAGCATAGAATAATAAAATATTTTTTAATTTTTTTTATTTTATTTTTTTTTTATTTTTTTATTTTTTAAAAAGATTAATTATGTTTTATGGAAAGCGTTTTAGAGTTTTCTTTCAGGTTCTTTAAGTTACGTTAATTAAAAGAAAAAGATGATTAGATTAAAAGTGAATTTGTGATCAAAAGAAAAATATTTTTTATGTTAAAAAAAAAATCTAACAATTAAGGTAACTAAAAATAAAAATAAAATTAATAAAAAAATTATGATAATTTTTTATTTTTTAAAAAATTAAATTTTAATATTTTTTTAATATTTTTTTATTATAACTGTACTTAAGTTCTCGGCAACGGCTTCAAAAATCTGATGTGTGTCATAGCACAATGATTTAAACACCTTAATTCTATTAATCTTAGGTAGAGTAGTGAGAGTAAGGGGTCGAAACCATAGGGACTTTGAGTAGTTATCTTGAAATAAATTTATGCAATTGAATATTTAACTAAGCAGACGATTGGTTATAAAAAATTAAGATATGGTCTATCTTAATTAGATCACGGCCTGTCCCCGTAGATTACGGCCCATCCCTTTTAAAGAATAGATCAGTCAAAAATTATTTTCGCTTGAAGAACATTCAATAAAAAGTAAACATAAATAAATACTTTATTTCATAGTATCTAAAAGATTACATAAAAAAATATAATATACTTCTACTTCCTGAGACGATGGATCTACTATCCGCTTCCTGCTTTCACTTCCGCTTCTTGAAACCGCTTCCGCTTTCGTTTCTTGAAACCGCTTCTTGAAATAGAAAAATGATTGATTATGGAGGGTATGGTTGATTGGGGGATGGAGAATGGATGAAAAGATTTGGGTTATGGAGTAGAGGAAATAGAAATAGGATTGGGGCGGACCCAAGAGAAGAACGGAGGATAAAAGGATTATTGGATGATCCCTCGAATGGCTCCGATAGTGTTCTTTTATAAGGAAGGAAGATGCATCGACTCCGTGTGTAATTCACGTTAACTGCTCGCCTTATCTCCATAAGATAAGATTTGTTCCTTTTAAAGTTCAAACTGAAGCCTTAAAAATATCACACGATTTTCTCTTATTCGCGACTGCTTTAAATTTTGTGCAATTCTGGGGTTAAATCTTAAAAAATTCATTTTGAACTCGTTTCAAGTCCAATTTGAGTGTCGTTTGTACCATTGGACTCCTAAAATCAAGCTCTTCGAGTTTACAGGGTCTTTTCCTAAAAATATTATATAAAGTATTAAATTTAAAAGAATAACAATAATTTGATCAATAAATTAATACTTTTATGGCTAGTATTTATGTACTTATCATGTATCCAAAGTTACTTAGTGAAAAGTTCTTTGGTTGGAAAGGCTTTGCTTCATGTATATCGTTGTGTTTGTGGGACATAACTTGGGGTTTTATTTTATTGTTATGGGGTCTAAGCTGGTTAGGAGAGGGATCTTCTAACTCCATCACCGGTAGACGCAAGGACCTAGTGGCCATAGGGAGCACTTGCACATGCCGATCAAAAGCCCATTAACAATTAGTATCAGAGCCTGGTTTAAGCAAGTTCCAAGCACAAGATATGGTAACAACTACTGATCGTGTGATTCATTTGGAGGGAATTGTGGGAGATCCAGGAGATGGATCAACCATGAATTTGTAGTTATATGCACGGAGTTGAGCATGCAGTTGATCGAGTTGCGGACTTCATACAATCAGATGATAGAGGCGCATGAGGGGCTGATTCGTGACCTATCATGATCAATTTAGGCACTAGCAAATCCTATCATGTGTTTGAGAAAGGAAGAAGGGTACAAAGGAAGGTAACAATAACACTTTATATACCAAAAAAAAAAATCTTTATATAGTTTTATGGAATAAAAAGGAAAGCGGCACTAGAAATGAAATAGGAATAGAAGGTAAGGTAGTAGAATTGTGGTTCTTATTTCACTATTCAAATATGAGGTAAAAGAACATGTAAAAAAGGAATAACAATTAAATATATTGTTTAATTTAACTTATATATTAAAACATGATCAATTTATATATATTTAAAAATAGATCATTAATTATAAAATATAACAAATTTAATTATAATAATAATTACAATTCTTTCCATATTTTTTAATATTTCTCTTTAGTTATTATGACTCATAATTGATCTCTTTTTATTTAATTATATTTGTTACTTCTGGTCTCATTCATATTTTAATTTTTAGTTAATATGATTTATTATTTTTATTATTTACTTATTTATTTGATGTCAAAATTCATCTAATAACTTTTTATCTTTTTGTTTAGTACTTTTAAATTTTATTTTTTTAATATGTATTGCACCATTCTCTTTTTCTAATACATGATGCATAACAAACCTCTAAGTAGCATTTGATATAATTTTACACCATATGCTTCTTGATATTTTCATTTTTTCATATATATCATATTTTTAATTAAAAATTACTAAATTATTTATTTGTTAGATCATAATCACTGATTCCAAAGAATGTATATTTCATACTTTATTTTATACCAACATAGAAATGGATCCAAAATTAAAATCCCTATTATGTTTCAGTGCTTACCATAATGAAATAAAAATCTTATATTGAAATGAATTAAAATTAAAACTCCTATTATATTATAGTCCGTATCCTTACAAACTATCTATTACTATGGTAGATTCTTTTCCATCATGGTTGCTTCCTTCCTTCACTGTATAAAAGGATTTTATTTCAGATGAACAGCCGAACATGCAGTCTAATCATATAACATCTCAAAACATATTTAATGTATCCAACAAGCAGCCACACACAATCTTATTTGGTGATTGCAATTTTTTCTTTATTTTTGCTAAAATATACTTTTGATCCTCAAACCTTTGTCAAAAGATTTTTAAATTCTCAAACCAAAATTTTTATAATTTAATCTCAAGTTTAAAATGTTGCATTCCTTATGATGACATGATATGTAACCCTAATTTGAATGCATAAATTAGGCGATGAGTGACGTGTCGGTCATTTCATCAATTTTAATTGATTTCTTACAATGAAACATTAGAAATAATACATTCTAAGCATTGAGAAGATCAAAATAAATTTAGAATAAAGGTTTATTTAGATAAATTAATAATTATAATGTTATCCAAAGAAGTTCCTTAACCAATTAATTTTTTTGTTGTTTTTTTATGCCAGGCATTCAATTTTCTATCATTATTAAAAAAAGTACTTAATAGAAAGTTCACTCACCATTGTAACCTAACAAAAAGATTTGAAGCCAAATTTTAGCCGTCATAATACCATGACATTAATTCATGCGGTTGCTGTGAGATCTCCTTGTTTTTTTACAGACGGATGATCACACAATTTTAGCACTAGTCAAACTCGATATGTCAGAAAATAAAATTTATTTAAGTACAATTGGATAAGGATCTTCCTGCTTTCAGCTTCAGAAACTAAAGTGATAGATCATTCAGGCGATAATATAGTCTGCCGCTGAGTTGACTTTCTGAACCCTGTAAGCATACAATCCTTATTATCTTTTATCGAAAGTGTTGACACTC
>UESW01002848.1:69516-84805 GCA_900491605.1 Calamus simplicifolius | reverse complement strand
CGGCTGAGAGGTGCCGGGGTCGGTTGGGATGGAAGCGCCGGGCCATCTTGGATCAGGCGAGCCGTCTAGGATGGAAGCGCCGGGGCGGCTGAGAGGTGCCGGGGCCGATTTGGATCAGGCAGGGCCAGCTAGGATGGAAGCGCCGGGGCCGGCCTGGGAGGTGCCGGGGCCGGCTGGGAAGATGCGGGGCCGGCTAGGAACCGGGGCCGCCTAGCTTGGAGAGGCCGGTCTTGGCAGGTATCGGCCTTTGATGTGGCGCCTTGGAGGCCGGCGCTGGAGACGACGGAGGACGATGCTGGAGGCCGATGCTGGCGACTGACGATGCTGGCGGCTGGCGCTGGAGTCTGTCGGCCTTTGGCCAGCGCTGGAGGCTGCGCTGGAGGTCGACGCTGAAGGCGACGCTGGATGCCATCGCTGGAGGGCCGGCGGCCGCCGCTGGCGGCTGGCGCTGGAGTCGGCCTTTGGGGCCGTCCAAAAAATTTTATTTTTCATGGGGTCAACTGGCCCCATCATGAATGCAAGAAAAAATAGAAGGAAAATCTCATTATCCTATAATAGTTCTATATATAAAATATATATATATATATATATATAATTTTTTCTTAATATGGATTGCAATTAGCATTACGAGTCTATAATCTATACATAATGATCGAACTGAGAGTGCATAATCGATGCCATTACAATGCCGTTACGGAGAACCCTGGGAAGACCAAACGGCGGATTTCGCTGTCCGTGTAAAAAACTGATGCGAGAGGCAGCGCGAACAGTCGAAGAAATTCATTGAAATTTTTATCGCTCGTGTAAATGCGATTTTAAAGGAAAAAAGCACGATCACCGTCAACGAAGCCGCCACCGTCAAGAGAGAGAAATTATGGTAAAGTTCACACATTTATTTTTCATTCTTTTTTTTTCATAAAAAAATTACTATCAAAAAGCCAAAATTATCCCTCAATATTTTTTCATAATAAGACTAAAAGAATGCGATCAGATTATAAATTAACTGTTATCCTTATACAGAAAGTGAAAAAGATAATAAATTCCATTTTTAAAATTTTCTAACATAAGTCCGAGTATCAATGAAATATAAATTTAACATAACTCATGTGATATTAATATAACTTATGTCACAATCATATTAATATAACATATAGACTATAATATTAGTTTTTAATAAATATAAATTAATTTAATATCTATCAAATATAATTACATTATGTTGCATTATATATATATAATGAAAGTATCAATATTAATTTTTTTGGTGATGATAAATATAACATTAAATTTAATATTATCACATTAAAATATTTTTACATTATAATATAACTATTATAATTTAATAATATTATATATGAAAGTTGATATAATTTTTTTGGTGATGATGAATGTAACATTAAATTTCATATTATAAAATTAAAATACAGCAACTTTCATATTATAATATTAACTATCATAATATATCTATTAAAAATTAAAATAAATATAATATTATAATATGGCAACAATTTTATTATTATAATTTTTATATATTATAATATTAAATTTAATATAATTATTTTATATTATAATGAAAGTTAGTTATATAACTTTTATAGTATTATGACATTAAATTTAATTTAATAATATGTTATAATGAAAGTTGTACTAAATTTTTTGTTGATGACGAGACTCAAGTTATTATTAAATTTAAAATTAGGGGTAGTATGCTTTTCTAGGCATAACATAAGGGCATAGTTAGAATAATAAAAAATATTGGTGGTGAGGCAATGAAATGAAATCATGATTCCCAAGCGAAGGTAGTGGAATACCTATTTCCCCAAGTAAAGAAATTCTCATTCCAAAGGAATAGCAATTTTAGCTTTATTTTTAGTAATCAAAAATGAAACAGAATCAAGATTGGAATTGTCATTCCATTTCAATGTTGATTATACCTAATCAAACATGACATAACAATTAACACCAACATATAAACAAAACTACAATGAAAAAAAAAAAAAACTTAGGCTTCATTATCATTTAAAATCAAGGAATCATCACAATCTATAGATTTTAGAGCCTCTATAGAATTCATGAGGATGTATGTTTGCAACATGGCTCCCATGCTATAAAGCCACCTCTCATATAAGGGTGCATTTGGTATGAAGTTAACAACTAGGAGTAAAAAGTTACGGTAATAATATTTCCAGGTGAAATTCTAAAATTCTAAGGGCGTAAAAGTCCTTGTAAACTGTGTTTTGTTGTGTTGTGAATGGACGATGAAGTATTACAAGTGTAAACTATTAACTATGTTTGGAACAAGATTAACGTAGAAGAGGTAAAAATATCATTAATATTTTGTTAATGTCATTAATGTAAAAGAGGTAAGATGAGAGGGTGAAGGAATTATTTAATATTTTATTAGTCCTAATGTTTCAACCCTTTTTTACCTATGAATTTACCTTTAACCCTTGTTAACCTACCCCACCTGTTATTCCCCTGAAAAAATTAATCCCATACCGAACACCTTCAAAAGAAGGTAAAATTTTATAGAAGTAACTTTTTGCCCCCTTTAACTCCGTACCAATGCGCCCTAAAGATGATCATTTCCTTGCACCATTCTGACCTCATGCCCTATGCACAATATCATCATTTCTGCAAATTATTTCAGATCATATATTACCACACATTTGGAAGCCTTGAGATATTATACCACAACAACCGTCTAGGTAATTTTAGGCTCCTCTTTTCAGGCACTTCTGCACAAATACAGTCCTCACTCACTGGCACCATCATTACTCTTCCTTACACATTACACATATCCATTCTATCTGATAATCAATGTCACTGTGACCTATAGTTATGTGCCTCCAGAGCTTCCTCTAACTTATGTGTTTTAAAGTATGGTCTCCCTTGATTCATCAAAACATGGACCTCTCGTATTATTTACTTGCACCTTCTTTGTCATGTAACCCTTCTGAATAAACAGGACTAGAAGCTTGAGTGCAAGTTCCTTATTTGTTTTCCAATTACAGATCAGTGGCCCATGGCAATACAGATCATCTAAGAGTGTATCTCCACTTCTACCACTCTAACAAATTGGAAAGGTCCTCATCAATCTCCCTGTCAAAATTTAGGACTTTCCCTACCATCATCTCAAAAATGAACAATAAGTCACATATTACAGCATATGCTTACAAACCTAGTTTATTAATTTTATATAGCACAGTGACTGACATGATAAAATAAGGGCCTAAAAACATCGCCCTTGCTGGAGCCAAATCAAGTTCAAACATGCCATTTCAGCCACCAGATCACAAAGCCATGTTTCCTCAACACAGACTTAGTGCCATAACTATATCCACCAACATACAGACACCTCCCTGAAACTCACGTTATATCACCAGGTACTCAGCCATAGGATCACCCTGGAAAGGAACTAATTGCAAGGCAGAATTCAAGAAACTAACTGCAAGTGATCAGGAGAGGATATTATTACGACTTAAATTAAAACATTTCACAAACCACCTCTCTTGGCATTCAGCCATCCACAGAGAGGAATGAATTGCTAAATAAAATTCATCAAACTAAATTCCAAATAATCAGGGCAGCTTTGCCAACTATGGACTTGCGCTTTTAAGCTTGCAATTTTGTTGAGTATATAAGAAGCAAAACACGCAATTTGAAGGGCTTCATGATAACTCCACTCATGTTTTAATATTGAAATGTGATGACCACTCAGAGCATCTCATTCTTTATGACAAAAGGTGAGCACGCCAAGATCACAAACACCTTTCTCTGTCCACATCACAAGGAAAAAAGACACCAGCTTATAAGATCTCGTACAAATTCTCATTAATAGAACGGTCAAAATCTAGGGAGGCTAGTAGTTAAGGGGGCTGCTACTTCTAGAAGCTGGCCTGCTTTGTATGACAAGGGGATAGAGAAAAGGATTGAAAGAAAAATCACTTAAGAAAATCAGAGTTTTACTAGGAAAACACATCTAAAGTCCCTAAGAAAGATTTGTTCACTTAAGAAGAAAGAAATAAAGCAAGTAACATCAAGAGATTGAGGGTGTTGATAGCGAGGAATTAAGCATAGATGGACTTGGTTGTCACTATATGACTGTACTTGGACTTGGTTGTCATTATATATGACTGTACTTTTTTAGTGACGTAATTCTGCTAAAATAGGAGTACATGACTACTACAGAGGAGCGCCATGAGTGAAAACTGAAGCCATAAATCTTAGGCCATCAAGGGTAATTGAAGTGTTTCAAGATTCCATAACAAAAAACCTTCCTGAAGATTCAATAAACATAAGATGCACTTGCTACACCATAGAAAAACTGACAAACAAATACATAATAACAATATCTCAGTGGTGGGCAATCTGGAATTATGTGGAACTTCAGTGCATCTAACACTAGCACATTTTTTTTTGCCCTTAAGGACAGGCACTATTCACAAGAGTTGGCATGCTAATTCACATACAGCATGTAAAAACTGGATGCACTATTCAAATATGCAGGAGCAAAATTACTCTGGTGCATCCTGCTTTCCATACTATCAGATATGTTTTTTCACATTTCACTAGCTAACATGCCAGTGAGAGAGAAAAAAAGAAAGGGTTGTCCTAATTCTCCATGTGAAGTGCTACAGATGTTAATCTAGCTTTTTAGGTAGAATACACTAAGAAATATAACAGGAAAAAAAAAATGGAAGTTAGACTATAATCTTCTGCTGATTGTATATATTAATCTAGAACACACCAAGAAAAGGAAAAGGGAAAATAACCTGCCAAGTGATTAGTGTGAAAATGGATATAGCCAGAACCATTGCAAAGGGTTCTTTCTCTAAAAAAAAGTGGTGAACTAGAATAATGGTTATGTGTCCAAATAAAGGAGGCAGAAAGCACATGCAACCAGTAACACACAAATTATTAAAACTTAAAATGAATCAAGACTGTGCAGAGTGTATTATAAACATTTATTCTAAAAAAACAAAAATGATCTCCCAAAGTACAGAATTGCCTCTAAGTATACCTGAAATTATTTCTATAAGGAGAAAGGACGTGCTCTGGTAGAAGGGAACCACTCGAGAATTTCTGGCGTCCAAGCATGCTGATGTCTTCTGTGGGTACAGAACTACATCTTTCCAGATTTTCACCATTACACATGCTGATGTCTATGGCATCAAAGGGAGTGTGAACTCTGAAGTTGACTGCCCCTTCCAATCAGGACTAGTAGCACTAGTATTGTCCTCACAAACGTCAAAACAACCTCTGCATCAATTAATATTATTTGAGATGTGAGTACTACTCCCGAGTAGTTGGGAAGATGAGTTGAGTATGTGAGTACTACTGCAATACTTTGAGTTTAATCATGTCACCAAGCTTCCATAAGAATATGTGATAACTGAGCAAGTGAATGTTCAAAAGAAGCTATCCATGCGTATCATGGTTTCAAGTGCCACACATAATACGCCAATATCGACATTTGGCACCACACCAGCACAACATTTATTAAGTCTTCTCTTCATTTCTTTAATTAAAAAGAAATCTTTTCAAATCATTTTTGGTTTTGTCATGACAATTCACGTGGAAAACTGATTATCTAAATCATTTAATATATGAAAGAATTATAATAGACATGAGATGGATGGTGAGAAGAGTTTACAATATTACCAAATTCAAAGATGGGGTTGCACAATGGAATCCAAATCATGTGATATGATTCACAAGGTTCAAAATTTCTATAAGTAAAAAATCATGTGTTTTGGGAGCCCTAACCTATGCACTAAGTAGACCTAAATTAGCAGTTTTACAAACAAAATATGATGTCTCGATAGAGCAATTTAGCAAATACAAAAAGGCATCTAAAACATTTTCTGAATGCATTTTAAACCTAGTATCTCATATTTAATAATTTTGGTTTCAATTTTATTAGCCATCATCTCTAAACTTGGTAGTGTGGAAACTTTTTTTCCTCATCTGGCTGGTGTTGTAAGTTTATCTTATACAACTCAACTCAACTCATCTAAGCCTTTTCCCAACTACATGGGTGTTGTAAGTTTATCTTATATACATAAATAAACACAGGTTATGCTATCCATAGGATGGATGGAGGAGATTTAAATAGATACAGATAAACCTAAATGGCCCATCCCTTTACTCAAATACAATTTAAAGCAAAGAGGTGCAGTATTGTCATAGAAAGAGTGCAATAAAAGCGTCCACAAAATTGATCTCATGGGATAATGATGTCATCTTTCAAAGCAATACCTTCACAAAGCACACCACTCAACTTAATCATGAAAGTTCTGCATAAATTTTTATCTTGTTTTTTGTTGGGATGCAACTGACTTAAGCTCCAAGTGGTATAGATTAACATTAAGGATGTCTCAGTATGAAGCAAATTCATATCCTAATTCTATACAACTGACATCTAGACATACTTGAGTGCCTGAAGAGGACGAATAGGAAATACAGAGCAAGGGGACCTTCCAAATCTTGAAGATCTTCTAGTCCACCCTAAGAGAGCAGAAAAAAGGCTGTTAGAACATTCAGAAGAACAATGAACTACACTCTTCAAAGCATAGGATAAAGCAACATTTGAAGGAAGAAGAAGACTAGTATACCTCCCTAGAAGATATGGTGCTAGAATGGTTAACTCTTTCAGATGACAGTATTTGCTGTGAAAAATCAACACCATCATTGCCTCCTTAAGCTCATTGTCATCCTTAAGCTTGTGGTAATTATCTACTTCTTCTGAACCAACTATGTCATCTGAAGACTCAATTGCAAACCAAAGCACAATGAGAATTGTTAGGACCTTTCAATTATCCTCTTTTCCCTCCAACTGATCCTTTTTAATGCATGACCACTTCAATTAGTGTGGCATTGGACTCAAGGTGGACCTCCTTACAAGAGCAGCCTGAGCTTTCAAGTCCTCCAAATTAAAGTTCCACGCACTGATTCCATGTATGTACACTTTCTGCAACACCACAACTTTGACATCATTATTGGTAACCAGCAGTGCAGAATTTTGGCATTGTATGCAATGCTAACTACAGCAATAATAATTATTCATCGAAAAAATATAAAAAATATCACACAATCTGGTGATATATTGCATGACATTTCTCACTTTCATAGTATTGAGTGCAAGCATTTCAATGCCAGGCAAGCAGGTTAAAAGTTTTTTACAAAAAATAGTTAGCTGATGGCATTAGTCCAAAATTCTAAGTTCTAAGCACTAGTTATAATTAACAAGCATAGCCCAGCGTGGCTGGATGATTGTGCACAAGGTCACAACTTTAAATGCAGCTCTGTTTTCATGATTATACTTCTCTTAAGATTTGAGTGTGCCTATGAATTAAATAAAATTAAAAAAGAAAACCCAATGCAACAAAGCCTGATAGGATCATGTCTGTCGTTGGCAGCTGCATATTGAAAATCTTCTATGAAGCCTGCGTCATAATGTGCAGACAACAATATTTTTACAGTTCAAACAATGCAATGTTGAGCTTTATGCATCGTGGTGAGGGGTATTGATGCATTCAAATTTTCGAAACAAGTTTGCAGGAATTAGGTTTGGTTTTCAGTTTACTAGGTTTTGTCTTCAGTTTTAGTCGTTATTTTGATGTTTAGTGAGTCTATTTGATGTGTTCTCAAGATTAAATTATATAATCTCGTCTGTGAAAATTTTTATTATCCTAAATGTGGCAATTTAACTTAAAAGTCAAATCAGATAGCCTTTTAAATTTGGACCCTGAGTGGCGAGACAGAAATTTTTTTAAAAAGAAGGGAAACTAGAAGGCAATGCATAAAGGATCTGTACAAGCCTGACGACTCCTTTTCCATCTCCTTTATTTCTTTCCAGCCACTTTAAGGATCAGCTCTAAGGGGCAATTTAGGCAAGTAAAAACGGTGTTAGCGTTAGGTTTTTCTATTTGTTGTGTCCAATATTATTGCATGAGGCAAGAAAAGAATATTGAAATAAAATTGAATGTTATTGTTCTCTTTCTCATCCTTTCTCCTGCTCCCTGTCTTAGATCTAATTCTTACAGTTCCCATTCAAATTTCTTCCTCTTTGATTCCTTTCTCTTCTTTTCGCCAAAAACCTTAAATGCAAAATAAAAATCAGATCAAAGCATATCATATCTTATCGGAATCAGTGGCTTCTATAAGCTACATAATATATGGAGAAAGAGATGTGGGAAAATTATAAGAATCTTGCTTGAACATGCAATATAATACTTAACCACCATCAGTAAAATAAGTACTTGAGTACCACATATCAAAAGTAACCTATGCTGTGCCTTCTTGTTTTTGGTTTTTTTTTTTTTTCTTGTTCTCTTCCCCTTTATTTTTACAGGTTCCCTCACTATTATCATAATGGTGGGTGAACAAATTGTACCTGTACTTTTTTTTCCCACCTAATAAGGTGTTCTCACTTAAGAAGGAGTGCAGGGTTATTGAAGAATGAGTAGATTTGTTTCTTATTGACTTGAGTTATTAAAAAGGTTGGGATTTCAGGAATTATGTGAAAATTTTGCAAAATTCAAAAGCATCAGTTCATAGTGAGTCTCTTTATATCCATGATATTAAACGAGAAAAAAATAGCAGGATGTATAATTGTCACATTTCAATACTAGATCATATGCCATGAGTTGCAAAACGACCCATTACAGGTTAATGCTCTTTGCCAATAAACCAGCTAAATAATTCAATTTTTTTAAAACAGAAGTTACAACAGCAAATAATTCAACATATGTAAACATCATTTAGTGTAAATCATCATAACAAGATTCTCATAATTAATAAAGCAAAACATTTAACAGAAAATCTGCTCCACATGATCTTAAAAAAAAAATAAACCAGCCAAAAGGAAAGCTACACATATAACATATATCTGAAACCTATTAGCTTTAGTTAGCTCAGCAACATCAAGGGACCACAAGTAACATATTTCTGATTATCTCATCATTGGACGACTTGACAAAACAACAAGGGCAAGCATGTGTTGTTGTTTACCTGAGACAATTGTTCCCATGACCATCTTTGTTCTGTAGGAGAAAATTGGTTTCTTTTGCCTGGAAATAGAACAGTCAGGCTTCAAAAAAATTAGTATAGAAACAACTTAACATTAGAAGTTAAATTTAGACCTTCAGGGCCCAAAACAATCACCAAGTGGAGACAGGCCATCAAGTATATTCCGAACTAGGTATTCATTTGAACGAGCATGTTTGAAGAAAGGATGCTTCAAAAGCTTTTGGGACACTTTTTTGGATCCTTCACTAAGCAAGTAGCTACCATCACTTTAAAAGACTACAAAAAAAAAATGATTTCGAACATTAGCTGAAAGTTATTCTTTATTGTAAATTTTTGTCTTTAAACGTTACTTGAAACTTATTCTTATCATAAATTTCTTGTGAAGAAACCAAACCTTTGAGAATCTTTTGTCCCTTTCATAGTCGAGAGCTGGAGGTGCATTTTGTAAGGTCATAAGCAACACCTGCCACCATGAAATAGGATGCTTATTGAGTAAACCAAGACAAGACCATAAAAAGGCATGTCTTCTAAATATTAATATATCTAGATTCACCTTCATTGGAGGATACTTGGAAAATGGAGCATGACCATGGGCAAGTTCTAATGCAGTTATGCCAAATGACCAGATGCCTTCTCTGTTTACAAAACGCATAATGACAAAGACAACAAAATTGAAAACTTTAATGTAGGAACAATTCTTAAACTTTTGCAGATTACTAAGTTCCTTAAATCACTATCACATAGTAGCCACTTACTTAAAATCATATCCATGTAGGTGCTGCATTACTTCAGGAGCCATCCTGTGAAACATAAAAGAAGTGGTGAGTTTGAACAAGTCAAACCAGTACTCATAATTCATCCGATTCGACATTAAATAGAAGACAACAAAAGAATTGTCATAGCCAATATTCCAAGAACAAAAAGGAGATTTTGAAAAGAAAAATGGGTGGCTATGGAGAAGCACCAGCATGGAGTCCCCACAAATGTATTTCGTGACCGTTGCCTATCTCCAGTATCGAACATGCACGCTGAGACACCAAAGTCTGCTAGCTTAATAGCTCCTTTGGCATTGATTAAGATATTCCCTGCCTGGAAAAAGTAGAACCAATGTGGCACATCTAAAATACAAGATAAAAGAAGACCAAAGAAATATGGTACCATAAAAACATTTCAAAGGGTATCAACATATAGTTTAAAAGTCCTAGAAGCCAAGGTTTTAAATCTCATGAGATGAGACCGTCCCAGTTTTCTTAAAGTCCTACAGCAGATTGAACAGAAATGTTTTTAAAGAGAGATTGAATACAAATGCTTTTAAAGAGTTAACTTTATGAATGCAGAATTCTTTCACATAGACAAGTAAAGCTGATGAATATATGACAAACAATTTTGCACATAACAGCCAGCCAATTATGTTATCCAGCCGTGTGAAATGTCAGCAGAAGCCAAACCTAAGGAAAAGGATATCATAGTATATACAAAGAGATTAATATGCTTGTTGCAGGGGTATTCCACTACTACATTAAAAATGCGATCAAGATATTTTTAAGTTTGACACTCGAAATTTCTCTCCTTAAGCCATGGCAAAAGCGTATCATATTATCATGTAAAAAGAAGCGGGAAAATCTCGCATGCCAAGGATTATAGTCTTTAAATAGCAACAAAATAATATTATCTAGGGGTATAGATTCTTAAGCCATACATACCAATCCTAGTGGAGAACTTTAACTGTTAAGTCAACTACAACTATTATCATATCACAAACCCTCTTCAACTAAAGATTAACTTTTATATAACCCTCTAAAGTCATCCAATTCTATTATGTGCTGCCTCCTTAGACAACCAAGTTGCTGCTACTCCTTTTTCACCACTTCCATATTAGTCTTGATGTGGCATTGCACTTACAAGGGAGACCCCGGCATTTGCAAATGCATTTACAAGGAAACAAAGATAAACAGTTAAATGAATAAACAAAATTATGTCATCATCTTGCATGCCTTCACTCAATCTAATAGTTGGATTATTATATGATCATCATAAGGCACCAGATGAAGAAAAACAAAATTCTTCTTTTGGGTTTGATCTTTTATTTGCTGTTCTAAGTGATAAGGATCTAACCTCCCAAACGAGAAATGATATCAAAGCTAGATCATCTTTCTTGAAATTCAAAGCAAATGAACCAGTACAGAAGAACTTATTCCTTCAACAATCAATTTGTTGCATAAGAAACCAAAGCTAGAATCAAACTCCTCAATGTTGAAGGTTTCTCTTAGTATAATAAGGTGGATCAATTGAAACATTGTTGTTATTTTTATTTATCTTTCATTACTTAATGCCAATTACGCTTATTTTCATGCAAACTAATGAACATAAGATGTAGACACAGAAAAAAAAAAAAAATTCCAATTTATCACTTAGGTCATTAATAGATAAGAAAGAAAATTCTAAAAGCACCACTGATAAACATTACAATCACCTTAACATCTCTATGGATATGCCCATGAGAATGAAGATAAACAAGAGCTTTAAGGACTTCAGGTAGAAGAGTTGCAATAACTGGCTCCTCAAAACCTTCTGGATGACCAGATTTCATTATATGAAGGGCAGATCCCCCAGCCATATAAGGCATCACAACCCATTGGTTGTGATCTGCTGTGAAAGAGCAATGAGCCCGTAGGACATTTGGTTGATCGATCAAGCTCATAGTTTGCACTTCACGCCTTATTCCATCCTGTGAGAAAGAAACCAGAAACAAATAAACAATCACAGGGAAGAAAGCTGTGCAACAATCATCATAAATCAAGAGGAAGATCTCCATTAAATGCTTCTTTAAAAGGGAGAACTTCTGGTCAAAGGAATTAGAGCTGAGTTTATGGACTGCTTGCCCTTTTACAAGACCTAGACAAACTTCTATTACATGATAAGTATGCACCAGCACATGTACTTAAAAGAAAATTAACCAAACTGGAATTTGGCTTAAGCACACAAAATATGGGGAAAACATTATAACCAACTAGTTTTCTGATGTCAAAATGAAATATCATATGCGATGATTATATAAAACAGAGGGTTCCACAGATAATAATAGAAACATCAAACCATGAAAATGAAAACAACAGCAACTTGGTAAGGCTTCATGATATGGTTTTAGTTTGAAGTAACTAGAAACTCTAAAACTACATGAAAAAATGATGGCAATGACAAAATTATTGCAAACATTAGAATGCTTCAAGAGAGGCTACAGATTTAAGAAAGAGATACTATGTGATGCAACAGACAGTATAACCATACTTAAACTGAATATAGGGCATTAGAAAAGAGTAAGGTTAAAATATCGTTATAATCATGTTAAAATATCGTTATAATCATCACATAAAGTGTGGAACTCGAATTTTACCACTAATTAATAAAAAAACTAACTGCCAGGTTGTTCCCAAGAAAGGAAGAGATGATAAAGTATGTAACAATGAAAAAGAAAAGCTTGGAATTAAAAAAAAAAAGGTTAATGCAGAAACAAGTTTTACACTCAAGTTTGTCCAACCAATAACAAAAAGCAAGCGTACCAGGTCATTATTGCACTTCTCAAGGTCAAGAACCTTGATAGCAACTATCTCATTAAGTGGAACACAAAGAGACCTATAAACAGTGGCGCTGTCACCTTTTCCAACTTCCTCATATAACTTGTAATCTTTAGGATTAGCTGGAAATTTCTTCTGAAATTCATGTTCCATGGTTCTTCCTTAAAGGGCATCATTAACAACCTTCACACTCCTAAAATTTCAAGGATGCATCAAGTGAGTTAAAGAGTTTACGAGTCAACTGTAGCATCCAAAAGAAAATTGCTCAAATTCGATAGTATCTCCCTTCCCAACAGAATGTGATTCCAAAACAAATTTAGCAAAACAAATAAGGATGAATTTTACTAATCTTTTGAAAATATTCATATCATTCACCTTAAAGATATTGCTACACATAATATCACTTTAAATATAGTATTAAAATATCTCAGAAGCACCTGTCTGCGGGTGGCTGAGAATAACCATCACTGTGCCAAAAAAGCTTCTCAAACATGAGAACCATCTTATACTGGAAGTCATGTACCTCCAACTAATCTCGCATTGAAAGCAAAGCTAATCAAATTTATTCACACCAAGCACAATACTGATCATTTGACAAATCTGAAAAAAAAAAAGAAGAAACAAAAATGTAATTAGTAACCAATGTCTTTCTCAGAACAATAAACAAGTGAAGGACATCTAATTTCTTTTAGAAATCCAAACAAACCGAAGAGTCTTTAAAAGCAAACAACGGCCATGTTCCAACAAATTTTGCAATTCTGTCATTATTTTGCGATGAATATTTGCGTCGCTATTTCATAATTTTCTTATAGTGTATAATAGGACGAGTTCTATTACATTAGAAAAATAATCGAGTTGATCAGGCCGGATTTGAAAATTAATAATTTTTTAAGAAATTTATAATGCCTTATAGATGATTTTTCTCATTGATAAAAGAAGTACTTAAAAATCTGAAAGAAAATCACCGAAGGGTCATTAGTGGGAAGAAAATAAAGTTAGAAATTTTTTCATCTTCCTTTTTCCCCATTTGATTAAAAAAGAGAGAAAATTATGTGTAAAGTTCACACATATTTTATTTTTCATTCTTTTCTTTCTTTCATCAAAAAAAAATACTATCAAAATGCCAAAATTATCCCTCAATATTTTTTCATAATTTTCGTTCCATGTCCACCACATGACCTATATATCTATCTATCTAATTCCCTTACAATCTTTACTCTAGGATTATTATAGCCAAATTAGCATTTTTCAATACAAAATTATCTCAAGTCAAATCTAAGAAAATATTGCCACCATATCATATATGAAAGCAAGAGTATCAGGTTTCGACGTTAAGAAATATATGAAAGCTTGTTAAATCCATATCTAATAGGGTCCATTAAATACGAAGCTTAAGGGGACCGTTTCGACAACAAGCCTTTATTATGCTTTCATGAGCCACTGAAAGCCGTAAGGAGAGGTCCATGCCTGAAGAAGATCACGTCCAGGACTAACCAATTCTAATTCAGGTCCGTATTAAAACAAAACAAGATTCTAGTAGGGGATGCGGGTCAACCCAGTCAACCTGCCCCAACTCAACTGTCACCACAAACGGTGGCCGATCGGGAAACTCGGTTTCTGAATAAAATTGCTCGATCGAACAAATCAAATATGATTGGAAAGCTTTCTAACATACATGAAAGGAGTGAGGCACGGTTGGAAAGCTTGAAAGATTGGTCCAATTCAAATATGATTCCTTTTGGATTGGCTTTCACATTCATGAATTTCGGTTCAAATATTAGAACATGGCAATTTGGCCAATTCCAACCAAAGTCGGACAAAAAAATATGTCATTGTCTTGTTTCTAAGTAATCCAGAATAAATTTTATACAATTTGATTGTTATTCATTAAATTTATAAGTTATTTACCATCAAATGGCTGTGATCTTGCTGTAATTGTGTGTGAGATGGTCGTTAGCATGGCCAAGTCCAGGCAGAACCCAGACTATGGAACCAACTTTTTGCGTTTGATGTTGGTCATCTTTTTTTTGATAGTGTTTAATTGAGGATAATATAATATTTTTAAAATTTTATATCCCAATTAATGTTACATTTGATAATCAAATTCTTAAAAATGAAAGATTAAAATGTTGAATTCATGATAATAGATTAATCAATTGATCATATTTTAAATTTTAATTTCAATCTTTTTATTTATTACCTTTTAACAGCTTTCTCTTTTTTTGTTATATAAAAATCAAGATTCTTTCTAAATTGGTTTTAGAAATATTTATATCTAAATATGCTAAATATTTATATATTACTATTATAAAATATATACATATTTACTATATAAAAAAAATCACAAATATTAATAATTTAATATTTTTACGATACAAATTTGATAGTATTAATTTATTTTATTAGTATTAAATTAAATTCAATATAAATATGATATTCTTATAATTTAATATTAAATATTTCAATATTCTTTAGCATAATTAAATATAGAATGATATTAAGTATTATCATATTTACATAAAGAGTTAAGAGCATAACTTAAAATTTTTAATTTTAAATTCGAAATATTTAACTTTTATAAAAAATTAGATTGTTATGAAAATAGATTCATGCAATCATCCATAGCTTTAAAAAAAAAAAAGGCTTAGTTGAAGTTGAATTGAGTTTGAGTTGTAGATAAA
>UESW01002848.1:31157-69417 GCA_900491605.1 Calamus simplicifolius | reverse complement strand
GAATCCGATCTTCCCGCATTAATTCGAGTCGGAAAAGGCTCCGATCTTCCCGCATTAATTCGAGTCGGAAAACGCTAAGGGTCCTTCTCCCTGCCATCGTTCGGTCTCACTGTTGGATCCACGGACACCGTCGGATACGTGGCTTCGCTGTTGGATCCACGGAGGAGTCCCTCACCGATCCACGGTCGCGCTTCGCTGCTAGATCCGTCGGCTTGGATCCGGATTCTCTTTCTCTCCCTCCCTTCGCTCTCCCCACCCCACGAATCTAATTTAGGGTTCCCCTCGCCTCGCTGCCGTCACGGCTTGGACCGGTCCTTCTCTCGTGTCCTGTTCTAGGCTGTCATAATTGCCGGTCCTTCACTTTCTCTCCCTCCCTTCGCTCTCCCCACCCCACGAATCTAATCTCGTGTCCCGTTAGGGGAGAATTTGCTGCTCGTACAATGTTCAGGCCGCAGAAGAAAAGATGGACCCGCTGGTCTCTTTGGCCGAGGGTCGGGGATGGACCGGATGGCGCTTCGGCACCGATGAATGCCAAGAATACTGGTGCGGCATCTCTTGCGAAGGAGAAAGGGAAGAGTTTGGTGGCGGAGGTGATTCCATCATCGCATGCTTTTCTAGGAGAGAATGGCAATGATGTGGCGGGGGTTGCTGGAGACGTGGAGGCATGGCGGAGGTTCAGGGAGGTGGGGTTGCTGGATGAGTCCGTGCTACAGAGAAAGGAAAAGGATGCTCTTGTTCAGAGGATATTGGAGCTTGAGAAGAAGGTTAGTGGTGCCACAAATGCCTTTCTTGTTGATTTAGATCAATGAAATAATTTTCAATGTAATCACTTTTATATTTTGATGATGACTATTGTATTGCTATGTTGAAAATTATAAATATTTCAAAATAGAGAATTTATTAGTCATAGAAAGATTCCTTATTATTGCTACAATCATGTGTTATATATTCCTTTTACGTGCACTTCTTTCCCATGGGTTATGTTTTGCTTCATAGAAAAATAGTTATAATAACAATCAATGATTATTTATAATATTTTTATTTAATAAGAATATGGTGACATTTTCTGTGCATTGCTCACTTCGAACCTAAATTATTGTTAGTTTGCTACATCTAATCACTTAAAATAAAAACACCTCGTGTGATGATTGATGAAGATGTTTTGGTTGTTGTAAATGAAGGCATAACAAATGAAAACTTGTCTTCAATGTAGGAAGCAATGCAATTGACATTATAACTTCATGAATGCTATGATATGAATACTTGAAATTTATGGAGTATTACTGGTGCATCCAGATATGTGTGTGTGAGAGAGAGAATGAATACCAATATAATATGACTTTGTTCTTATGATCTGTAGTTGGACTATAATTTTTATTAGCATTTATACTTGATTTTGATTCCCTCCATTTTGTTTCTGTTTGGTAAAACAATTTTGTTAACTCTATTTTTTTATTAACAGCTTCATGAATACCAATATAATATGGGACTGTTGCTCATTGAGAAAAAGGAACGGACTTCTAAATATGAAGAAATCAGACAAGGATTTGCAGAAGCAGAGGAGTATCTAAAGCGGGAACAGGCTGCGCACATGATAGCTATATCAGAATATGAAAAGCAAAAGGAAAACTTGCAGAAGGCCTTGGGGGTTAAGAAGCAATGTGTTGCAGATGTAAGTAGTTATTGTTATTATTATTATTTTTTACTAATTTATTATTATTATTTTTTTGAATTTTTTATTAAACTTTTGAATGTCCTCACTTCTCTGTATTGATTGTTCAAACCAGTCTTGTTGGTAGAAATTTTTAACTGTTTAAGTTTTAGGGGACTACCATAAGAAAAGGGTTATAGGAATAAATAAAAATAGTGAAAGAAGTGCCTCTTCTGGATATGTCCACTGATAATGTTTATTCATTATGTATCAAACATAGAAACTTTTGAAAATAAACGAATGCTTGTGACTAATCTGAAGTTGCTTGTTAAAAAGTTATTTTGGTAAGTAAGTCTCCATTGAGAATTAAGACTAGTCCTGCATGGAATTATTAAATTTTTTAATGTGGTTTAGGAAAAAATTCAACAAATTATGGGTTCAAAATCTCCATACATAATTTTTGTCTTGAAATGCTTGATGTAATATTTTGAGTCTTCCTCTAAATTAAACTAGCTCATATATGGAATTCTTGATATTTTGAAATGCTTGATGTAATTTTTAGTCAAGGACAAATAATGATGTAAGAGTTGTATGATTGGAGACTATGTATAACCTGAAAGACCCGAACAAGTAATCATGAAAAGGATCAAACCCAAGGGGCTTATTATTGCCATTGTAGTTATTATTATTATTATTGTATTATTATTACTACGATGACTACTATAGCCACCACTACCACCACAATCACCTTGTGAAGATGAATGCTTGGAGGGACCTTGATGTGCCCAAAGCTATCTGATGGTTTAGGCTACATGAGTCTTTATTTTAAAATTTGATTTTATACTTTTTACAGTTTTGAATTTCATAATAGCTGCAACTTTTTGTGCCAAAACCTGTATGTTGGGAGTTCAGCTAATTATATATGGTTTTTAGTGCCTTCATTGACATACCAATTGAATGCATTAAGTGCATCCAATGAATTGATTTAGATCTAGTTATGTTGGCTATGAGGGGTGCTTATGACATTAAATTTGCAATCTCATTTTTCATATTTCTTTTGTTGTAAATTTTGCTTAATGATCAGGGTCGGTTTAGTTATTGATTGTTTAGGTCAAATGTATTCAGGATTGTATAAATATGGCTGGCATATTTCATGGTGTGGCTGTCCTAGAGAGATTGAGGATGAAATACTGAATGCTTTTGTTAAGCCTTTGCTCCTTTTCATTCCATCTTCTTTTCCTATTTTCTACTCGTGATGCTTAAATATTTGACTTTCAAGTGCGTCGACATGTTTACAATTAAAAATATCTGCATTGAAACATGGATCAGTAGAAGATTTTAGAGCTTATTTGCATTATTGCATTTACTTGTGGACTCGATCTTCTAGGGAGATTTTACTTTAGGTATTGATGAAGAGAAGATTATAGCAATAACAACAATGATGACAATGACAAAGTCTTAATCTCAAACTGGTTGGCGTAGGCTATAACAATCTTTTTTTTTTATTCTGCTTAGTTTAGAGCCATACTTTTTATCAGATGTAAAGATAGCAAGTCTTTCTTTATTACTTTCTCCTATATAATTTTTTGGTCTATCATTGTCTCTTTTTTCTTTCTACATATATTGAAGAGAGGATTATGATGAGTTAAGAAGATTCTTGATCCATAAATCTTCTTTGTGGCTTGAAGTTCTTCAAGGCATGATTAGAAAGAAGTGAAAGTCAGAGTGGAGCCTCTACTTAGTTATTATGTGTTCCCTCATCTTGTTTTGGTTTGAATTTAACGTTGTATTGTGTAGGGTGCTTTCTAAAGTTTATTAAGTTGATGCATTCATGTATGCATATATACATTCACTTGTATGCATGGTATGTCGTATTTGTATGTACTGCCTTGTATTAGACATACTATATTGAGAGCCTATATAGGGGGTGTACCAAGTCTCGATATGTTGAACCAATCTTATACTAGACGTATTAATACGATACCAAATTGGTATCGGATTGGGATTTGATATCGAGATTGTGAACCTTACATGTATGTATATGTATGTATCATATAATTATGTGTGCACACACATTTACATACACATACAAATATGTGCATGTGCGTGAGCACTATAGTACCAATTTACAAGAATAAATATGATATTCAAAATTGTTCTAACTATTATGGTATTAAATGTACGATTCATATTTTCAAACTTTAAGTGAGAATAATTGATTATAAGTTAAGATGTAATACAAAAATTTTAGAGTCGATTTGGTTTTTTGGCATGAAGGTTGATTTTGTAAACCATTCTTCTTTCTAGGAGGTCAATGAAGAAGTATAGCGAAAAGAGACAATATCTTCATATAATTTTTATTAATATAGAGAAGGTATATAATAAAGTCCTTAGAAAAGTTTTATGATGGGTGTTACAAAAGAAATGAACACCCATTAGATATAATGCAATAAAGAATGCGTACAATAGAGCTGTTGCTAGTGTAAGTTTATCAGACAATACTAATAGTTTTTAATTGGTATAGGTTTATATTAAGTATCTGCTCTTAGTCTTTACCTTTTTACGTTAGTCATAAGCTTATTAGGCATATTTAGGATGATATTTCATAATGCATGTTATTTATAGATGAGATAATAGTAGTAGATGAAAATAAGGTTGAAGTTAATCAAGAAGTACATTAGAAAATAAAGGTTTTTGGTTAAATAAGACAAAGATAGAATACATGAAATGTAATTTTAGTACTATAAGAAATAAAGATGAAGGTAGAGTAAAAATTAAGGATTATGGGGTTCTTAAAAGTAATTTTTTTAATATTTAAAATCAATATTAATAAGGATGGAGAGATTGAGGATTATGCTTTCTATAGGATTAAAATAAGATGGATAAAATAGAAGTACAATTGAAATATTATTAGATTGTATAATACTTGTTAAGTTGAAGAAAAAATTTCATAAGATGGTCGTAAGATCGGTTATGCTTTATCGTACATAATGTTGGGCGGTTAGAAAGTTACATTACACAAGATGAATATGGCTGAAACGAGAATGTTGAGATGAATGCATGATAATGCAAGAAAAAAATAGAATAAGAAATAAAGTTATTCGTAAAAAGATGAAGGTAGCATCAATTGAGGACAAATTAAGAAAAGCAAGAGTTAATAGTTTGGAATTTGGATATTTGCAATGTTGATGTAGTAATGCACTTGAATGAATGAGTGATTTGATATATGTAAAAGAAAAAAAAGTTAGAGATAAATAAAATTATATAGAATGAAATAATAAAAAAATTTAATATCTTTGCGTCTTTAGAAATTTGACTCTAAACTGAGCAGAACGGAGAGCAAGGATTTATATAACCGATCCAACTAGTTTGAGTTTAAGACTTTGTGGTGGTGATTATTGTACAAACATACAAACATACATGTGCATAAGTGTGCAGAAACTATTTACATCTTTTGAGGAGCATTTAGTAGTATAAATTTTGATGCTAGATTTTTTTGTTATTATTGATTTCCATCTTTTTATCTTCTGTTTGAATGTATCATCTTCTGTTATTTCTGTCATCATATTTATTTCTTCCATGATTTTTTTATTCATTTTATCTAAATGATGAGATATATGCAGCTTGAGAAAGCTTTGCGTGAGATGCGTGGTGAAATTGCGGAAGTTAAGTATACATCAGATAAGAAGTTAGCTGAAGCTCATGCTCTGGAGGCCAGTCTTGAAGAAAAATATTTTGAGATTGAAGGAAAGCTGCATTCTGCAGATGCCAAGCTTGCTGAGGCAAGTCGAAAGAGTTCAGAGATAGATAGAAAATTAGTTGATGTAGAGGCTCGTGAACATAAACTTCACAAAGACTATCTGTCTTTAAATGCCGAGTATGCCCCTCCCTCCTCTATCTCTCTCTCTCATTTGCATGTTCCATTCTTGATTTTTCTATATATATATATATAGTGTTGCAGTTGCTATACTTTTTGATCACTTCATTTTTTGATTGTGATTTTAATTACATTTTATGATATTCAGGCAAAAAACTTATAAGAAGGATCTTGATGAGCAAAGAGAATATTTGAAAGAGTGGGAAAAGAATCTGCAAGAAAGTCAAAAGAGGCTTCTTGAGGGGCAGCGTTCCATCAACGATAGAGAGGAAAGGGCAAATGAAACTGATAGAGTTCTTAAAAAGAAAGAAGAAGAGCTTGAAGAAGCACAAAAAATGATTGAGGTTGCTAGGGATTCGATAAAAGAGAAAGAAGATGACATTAATAATAGACAAAAAGCTTTAGCTTCTAAAGAGAAGGTTGACTTCTTTAAACTGGCTATGTTTTTTCATTTGCTTCTTTTTGTTATTTTTTTTACATTTTTGATTTCAGGAAGCAACTATTAAGATTGAGAATCTAGAGAAGAAGGAAAAAGAGTTGCTTGCAATAGAAGAAAAGCTGAATGCTAATGAAAGAGTAAGTGTTTATCTTTAAAGGTTAGAACTCTTAATAATTGAACTTTTTGATGACCTGACAGATGTTGGGTTCTGTATCTTAATTTTATCATATCGAATATTGGGATATGCATCTTTGATTATTATGGCTTAAGAAAGAGGTCAGTGAATAGGTATATGAGAAAACATAGAACAAAACAATAAAGCAAGCGGGAATTATTGATATGTTTTGTATGAATATGAAATCAGATGGTTCAGAATAAGTTTTAGTACATTAGGTAAAAATTTTGGATGTAGGGTTTTACTAACCTTATTATATTTAGTGCAATATCCATCAAACCTTTTTAATTTTTTAGTGGACTTTAAATCTTGAAATGCAGAGTAGGGAAGATAAAAGGTAAAAAAGGGAGAGATTTGGTCTAGTCTAGATCTCCTGGCTACTATTTTCTTTGAATTGCAGACTTTTCTTTGTCATGCGTTTTGAGGATTTTCATTCATTTGGATTTGTTTGATCTTAAGCCTTAAGTTTTTTCTCTTAACTCTGCCATTTTCTATGTAATTATGATGTTCCTCTTTATTAGACTTGATAACCTGATGTTATCATTTGTCCTATTGAAGGTGGAGATGCAAAAGCTTCTTGATGATCATAATGAGGCTTTAAATTCCAAGAAACAGGAGTTTGAATTGGAATTGGAGCAGAGGAGAAAGTGCTTTGATGATGAGATGAAGGGTAAACTTGATGCTATGGAGAAAGAAAATTGAAATTGACTGTAAAGAGGAACAAATTCTTGAAAGAGATCAGGATGTGGTGGGTGTGACAAATGATTCTCTAAACATCCAAGAGGAAAGCCAAGGAAATTCTGTTCATGCTGATGTGGTGGCAACAAGTTCGAGACGGAAGAGACGGCTCATTTTCACATCTGACATGTCAACTGGGGAGCTGGATGCAGAGGATAGTATTTCACTTGGTGGGCGTCGAAAGAGGCATCAAATCTCAGCTCCTAGAACTCAGACTCCTGGAGAGAAATCTATAGTGGAAGAAATCATGGAAGTTTGTGAGATGTCTCAAAAGCTTGTCCAGGTAAAGTTTTTTACTTTTCTTCTTGCTGTCACTTTTGTATTGCATTGGCATGCTGACCACTTTTGCATTGTTAGGAATGCTTTGTATCTTCTCGCTTGTTTTTTTCTTAATATGCCAATTGACCTGAGTTATTAGTTGTCTTTTTGACAGTTTGAAACGAGGAAACATATGCTAACGTGGACAGTGATGGTGACATCATGGTGGAGTTGAGCGGGCTGAGTGGGGAAGATGGAGTTATTGTAGATTATGATGAAGATGCTGAGAAACATAATGCGTCCATAGGGAAGAAGCTGTGGACTTTCTTCACAACGTGACAAGGTCCCGAGTATCTAGGGCACGGTTTTTTTTCATCTCTGAGACCACCAATCCTTTTTATTGTGTCTAGGCCATTGGGTTTTTGTTTTTTTCCTCCTTGTTTGGATTCCTTGTAGCCAGAATTGTATGCTACAAACAGAATTCAATTTACTGATGTCTCCTGTGTACAGATTCCTTGTTTTAGAGTTGTTGAATTGGCACAAACATAAAGATAGAGAATTTCTGAGAATTGGCAGAGAAATTTAATTTTGGGATATGTGTGGCAGCGTGATCCTTAGTTTCTAAGGAAGCAGAACAAAGAAATGGGGAGCATCAAGGAAGAGAAATTTAGGTTTTGCATTGATAGGGGAGGGACATTCACAGACATCTATGCAGAAGTCCCAGGCCAGTCAGACTGCTCTGTGATGAAGCTTTTATCAGTGGATCCATCCAATTATGATGATGCTCCCATTGAAGGGATTCGAAGAATCCTAGAAGAGTATGCTGGTCAGAAAATCCCACGGTCTTCCAAGATTCCGACAGACAAAATTGAGTGGATTCGGATGGGCACCACAGTTGCTACAAATGCTCTTCTGGAGCAGAGAGGTGAGAGGATTGCTCTTTGTGTGACTAGGGGCTTCAGAGACTTGCTTCAGATTGGAAACCAAGCTCGGCCAAACATCTTCGACCTCACAGTCTCGAAGCCCTCGAACCTCTACGAGGAAGTAATAGAGGTTGATGAGAGAATTGAACTTGTGCTGGATAAAGAGGACTCTTCTTCTTCTTTGGTACAAGGAATATCTGGTGAACTTGTTAGGGTGGCAAAGCCTCTGGATGTAGAAGCACTAAAACCTTCACTGAAAGGTCTCCTCCAAAAGGGATAAGCTGTTTGGCTGTTGTGCTGTTGCATTCATACACTTACCCTCATCATGAAATCTTGGTCAAGCAGTTAGCTTCAAGCATGGGTTTCAGGCATGTCTCTCTGTCATCAGCTTTGACTCCCATGGTTCGTGCTGTGCCCCGAGGCCTGACAGCTAGCGTTGATGCCTACCTGACTCCAGTCATTAAGGAGTACCTATCAGGCTTCATGTCAAGATTTGAAGGGGGCGCTGAGAAGGTGAATGTATTGTTTATGCAGTCAGATGGAGGACTTGCACCAGAGCAAAGATTTTCTGGGCACAAAGCAGTCCTTTCGGGTCCTGCAGGAGGTGTTGTTGGCTACGCAAACCTCTTTGGGCTGGAAACATCTAAGCCCCTGATTGGGTTCGATATGGGTGGCACATCCACCGATGTAAGCCGCTATGATGGAAGTTATGAGCAAGTTCTTGAGACCCAGATTGCTGGAGCTATCATACAAGCACCTCAGCTTGACATAAACACTGTTGCTGCTGTGGTGGTTCCAAGCTGAAATTTCAATTTGGATCCTTCCGGGTAGGACCTGAATCAGTTGGGGCACATCCTGGTCCAGTTTGTTACAGGAAAGGTGGGAATTAGCTGTTACAGATGCTAATTTGATATTAGGGACTGTTATTCCTGATCACTTCCCATCTATCTTTGGCCCCAATGAAGATCAGCCTTTGGACATTGAAGCCACAAGAAAAGCATTTGAGAAGCTATCTGTTGAGATAAATTCTTACAGGAAAAGCCAGGACCCTTCAGCAAAGGTCATGACAGTAGAGGAGATTGCCCTTGGATTTGTGAATGTGGCAAATGAAACAATGTGTCGGCCCATACGTCAGCTAACAGAAATGAAGGGGCATGAAACAAGAAATCATGCACTTGCTTGCTTTGGGGGTGCAGGTCCCCAACATGCATGTTCTATCGCCAGGTCACTAGGCATGTCTGAAGTCCTTATCCATCGGTTTTGCGGGATATTGAGTGCTTATGGAATGGGCTTGGCTGATGTTGTCGAAGAGGCACAGGAGCCATATTCTTCTATTTATGGTCCTGATTCTGCGCTTGAGGCATCTCGAAGAGAGGCTGCTCTGTTAAAACTAGTAACAAAAGCTGAGAGAACAGGGTTTTAGGGATGAAAGCATCAAGACAGAGTCATATTTAAACTTGAGGTATGAGGGAACAGATACAGCCATCATGGCTAAACAACCAAAGGAAGAAGATGGGAATGACTATGCTGCTGAGTTTGTAAGGCTGTTCCAGCAGGAGTATGGATTCAAACTGCAAAACAGGAAATCCTAATCTGTGATGTGAGGGTTCGAGGCATCGGAGTCACTAACATCTTGAAGCCTCAAGAGCTTGAACCAGCTTTGGCAAATCCTGTAGCAGAAGGTTCTTATAAAATATACTTTGGTAATGGGTGGCAAGACACACCATTATTCAAGGGTGATGACACTTTTGGTGATCTACCGCCTCCACTGTCTGGTGGATGTTGATATCCCGCTGAATCAAGGGTGCCTGACGCCTGTGAAAATCCATATTCCCGAGGGTTCTTTCATTTCTCCAAGTGATGAGGCTGCTGTGGTGGGTGGTAATGTGCTCACATCCCAGAGGGTAACCGATGTCATCCTAACTGCATTCCAGGCATGCGCTTGCTCTCAGGGATGCATGAATAACCTGACCTTTGGTGATGACACTTTTGGTTACTATGAAACTATTGCGGGTGGCAGTGGAGCGGGACCAAGCTGGGATGGAACGAGTGGAATTCAGTGTCACATGACTAATACTAGGATGACTGATCCTGAGATTTTTGAGCACTGGTCTTCAGCAGTCTAATTTCTTTATTTGCAATTTCTGCTCAAACTGTTTTATAAACTCATGATTACAAAACTGAGAACATCATCCAGTATCCCCATTCTCTATACATTGCTGATGATTCTGCAATAAAATGAATCCTTGCACCCAAAATTCTCCTAGCAAATGGAAATGTCGTTTCCTGCATGTATTTCTGAGTAGATTGGTCATGATACCATTTCGGTGTGGAAGTTGTGCTGGTGACTTTGGTTTAGACCTTTCATCTGTCCACAAGTTTCATTGTGGAAGTCATGCTGGTGACTTTAGAGAACCTGATACATTCTCAAAAACTCTCCTCTTGGGTGGATATATTTGTACAGGAAATGATGCTGCATCAAATTGGGGTGATGTCTAGCAGTTGGCTGTGAAAATCTTGGATGCTTTTGAAAGAAATGTTGTCAGCATCTGTTTTTGCTTCAGTTCATAAGCATGCCATCTAGCTGTTTGTTTTTGGGGAACATTTCAGCACTAATCATCATTCATCAACTTTCAGATCTTAAGTTGAGATCATTTCCTTGTGGAGTTCTTAGATATTTTATGGAAGAGATTTCTCCCACTCCAAGCCCTGTTTTGAACCTGATAGCAGTGAAACAGCCATTTTTTATCTCAGTTGATACCTCTTCCCTTGTTTCTATCCCATATCACCACACTTTGTGTTCCATCTCTTTGAATTCAGTTGTCTCACAGACTTTTCAAATGCTTCTTCCTACTTGAATTAGTTTTGTCCAAAGTACCAATGAGGAAGAGCACCATAATCCAGTCTCTGCTTCTCCTCCCACTCTTCACCTTCCATGTTTTCCCCTAGGCACAAGACTCCATGGCCCCGATGGAGAAGGCAGAGCAAGAAGCTCTGTACTTGGTGATCCAAGGCTTCGTCGGCAAACGTGGAATGGCTTGCAACTTTATGAGGACCCTTGCAGCGGGACGCCAATACAGGTTCTACTCATGGATCAGCTGGCTGATTCCTTTGTCAAATTGCTCTGCTTTAAGCATGCCCAGTGGAAGCTCTTAAGCTTCCATTAATTATGATTGCCAAAATAGTTACAGAGGAGCATCTTTAGGCAATAATGATGAGAAAAAAAACTACACTTCAAAAGTTAAAACTTTTAACTTATACCATGATGAAACTCTTCTTATGGTTGTTTAATAAGAGCCAGGATCTCATGGTTTAAGCCCAGTTGCTTAATTTGGTTCTCTCATTTAATTACTGCAATAATTTCAAATTGATTTGTTTTCAACTAGCATACAAAACTACTAGTTTGCTAACCTTACATGAGCACTGATATTTAAATATGTTGGTGGTGGATGTAGAGCAGTAGGGCGATCCATGCTTTTTTTTCTTTTCCATTTTTTTTTCTAAATTTATCATGTACTCCAGTTATTGCAGTTACGAGCAACTGGCCTGGCTTCTAGTTTTAGTTTGACATAGAGTATGTTTGAAGCTGAAACTACCTTATGAAGAGAAATTGCTGATAGATATGCCTTAATATAATTTCTAACAAGATTTTCTCTCCTCTGGTAGTTAGTTGTTCACTGGAGTGAAGCCTTATGTTATCTAATTTGGTGATATTGAACTCTATGTCTGGGTGACAATCTGGTTCATACTAGGCTAGTGAAACGAACTGATGACTGGTAGAGTTTCAGTTCACATTTAGCCAATTTCCAGGGGTGGAATGAGCACCATTGAGCTCTCGGATTCATTGAAGCCATCATATATCTTCTTTCGAAGAATAGCATCTTCTCTTGATCTTGGAATTCGTATAGTTCTTCCCATCTAGTAGTCTGCTCGTGAGAAATATTCTTTTGAGTACTCTGAAGGATTTAGCTCTAAAGTAGTTTGTAGTTCCATCTATATTATTTGATCATGTTAGGGACTAATTAATTTGCCTTTGAATTATAGGGAGTATTGTGCGATTTTTTCGATGGCCTGTGGTATGTAACAGCCCTTAACATCGGACCTGTGCATTTCATACTTGCACTTTCATGAGTAGCAACAGATCTTTTAAAGGAAATTGCATTCCATAGGGAAATCAAAGGAGGCATACTTGGACACAATGGTCCTTGTGTTGCCCTCACTGCATGCATTTGTGTTGAGTAGACAAATCAGAAAACCAGACACAACCTCATGCACACAATGTAAGGCATCTTATCGCGAAATTTGATGCATAAGCAAGTATACAGCAGTATCATATAGGTGGAGAGAAGTAAAACAGAAAGTCTTCCAAATAACAGGAAGTCACTTGGGATGGGTCTGCAGCTCAAGATGACGTCCCAACTTGAGGATCCTTAGCCCTAGACTTCCTTCCACTTATTCTATAAATGAATAATCTCTTCTCCCAAATTACGCAAGCATTCATGGTTGTCTATAATGTTAGGTTTAGCAACCTCCAGACTGACATCAGCTTCAAGATAAGGCCCTCAAGGAAGTTCTATGAGCTTCCTATCAACAGGATGTAGCACCAAAGAATGTAAAATTCATACCTGATCCCCCTGCTACTTCCTCCCCAGTCACAGTAGCTAACTATCAGTTTCTGAAGTTGCCAAACCCCTTGCAGTGCCATTTATTTTAAAATTGAAGGCACCAGGATGTTAACCGGGGGAAAAAAAGGAAAAAAGAAATTGCACATGAGAGATAGGATACAGTGAATGAGTCAACAGCTATTCAACATAATCCTTGAGATCATCAGCCTGAACAACTGCGTCAGTAATGTGGATGAAAAGTGAAATGAGAAGGTCATATATCACTGCATCAATTTTACCATATCACCAGTGACAGATGTTTCATGTCTACAATAATTCAAAAAAAAAAAAAAGAATAAAATTCCTTGAATAAGTTTATGACTCAATACATGAGTAATCAAGTTATCTTTTTATCAGGTCTCCAACTCAATAGCTTAGAGATTTGAATATACCCATTGCAGTAGCTTAGAGTAACTTTGCTTGCAAAATTTGCATCTGCGACTCTTTCCATCAGGAGCAGTTTCAAAAAATTTGAGATACAATGAAGTCATTGACTTTTTCCTTGGCTTCACTGGTGGGCCAGGATTTCCCTTGTCTGAGGAACCCAATCCAGATTCTAAAGGCTCTACACTGGGTACAAGTGTCATGTCCATCAAGGTTTTTGGTTCCATCTCTGTGATAAACAATACATTAGCATGTTCATTTTCAGCTTCTATAGAAAAATAAAATCACAATACCTTATGACATCTGAAAAAGTAAATAATAGAAAATAACAAATGGAGCACATATGCATAAAGAAAGATTTAAATAGCAAAGATCATCAACATTTCTAACACATTTTTTTAGAAAGCATTCCAAGGATCCAGTTTTTGAGGTTTAATGTTTCTAATGACTTGGTTTCTGCTCTAAGATAAAAAGTGTGATGCAGTGATAGAGTGTGCAGTTACATGATATGATAAGAAAGCATGGTTATTACACCTTCAAAAGCAGAAAACGAAATCCAGAAGATACCTTTCATGCTTTTGAATGTATTATTCCACTCCATCAAGTCCCCTGTTTTTCAAAGCCCTGCATGGCAGGCCATAGAAGAAGTTTATTCGACTTTCGAGACAGCACACACATTTTTATTCACTAAAAAGTCTGCAGTAATTAAAAATAGAGAGAGAGAGAGAGAGGTCTATTGCACTATTAACAAACAAGAACATACCATAAAGCTGGAAGATCAAAATAACATTATTTTAAAAAAAATCAGTCATGTTGCTAAAAGGTGCAAAACCTTGCACCCTGAAATCAAACTGAAACCACCCATCACCAAAGATTCTAGAATCACACATAATAGCTCAGAGGAACCAGACATATGCAACACAACAAGATATTCCTCATAACTAAAGATTTCCCTTCCAGGTAATCTAAGAGGCTTTATCCTACACAGAGCTTAATGATTCCAAAAAAGAAAAAAAAAATCTAGGCAACTGTTAAGCGCCTTGTAGTAGAAGTACACACCTTTTGCAGAATGAAACTTTCACCCATCTAAACAAAGTTGGCGTCATGAATCAAGATAAAGACATGTTCATTGTCAATAAAAAGGTCCTAAACATGTGCAATACAATATAGGAAGAAACCTGGCATAGAAATTAACATGTATTAGGTTAATGTGCTGTGGTAGTTACCAATTTACTTTCACAACAACTTAACACTTGTGCTGTATTTTGATAAAACTTGTGTTAAGTTATGTTAACTTGTGTTAAATTGATGGGAGTATAAATACATGTATCAGCTGCTGGAATTAATAAGGGAAGAAAAATCAAATCGCAGAAACCCTTCATCTCCCCTGTTTACTTCTTTGTTTGCTGCAGAAAATTGCAACATATGAAGTAGCATATATTACATCAAACGAGAAATTTGCAAGGGAAACACACAAAAAAAAAAAGTAACCAGGGCACCAGAATAATATATTGACTTTGGGTAGATTTGGCTACACATATGTAGAGTCAAACCATGTATCAACCATATGTTCCTCTACCATACCATACTGCTAATTTATACACTGCGGTACAGCTGATACCAAGTCAATACATACTGATACAAGTTAAAACAGCAACGAATTAGATACCTGAAGTAAATAACAATATTAGCACAGTTGCGCCAATCATAAATTTTCGGTGTCCCAATGCAATTAATTTTATGAATACTTTAGAAAGACATTATTTTCCCCTAAAAAGGAGCAAAAAAAAAAAAAACCACAGCAGCTTATGATTCAGAGTACATTATACTAGTTTCTTATGACCCAAGGGTTACAGCTCCATTCGGTGCAAATTTCGGTATGGGATAGAGTTTATCCCCTGGCTATCCCTAGGAATATCCCTTGGCTATCCCATTGATCATATCAAATGCAAAATGGTAAATCCATAGGATATCTTTTTTTTACTCTTATTTGGAGGGATAACCAGCTATTCCTGCATTTCCTAGGGAATAAATTGAGGGGATATCCGTTAACCATGGATTATCCCTTTGGTTAACTTTATTCCCAGCTATCCCTTATAGTTATGGCTTTTGGGAATAAGAGGGGATATCCTCTCTCTTATCCCCTATTTCAAACACTACCTTAAGGTTTTAAACGATGGGGAATGCAACGCGCGATGCCACCTCCGACTGGCGAGCCACAGTCCTGACCGGATCGGCGGTTTCCAAGGATCCATTTTCATGCTTATTGATGATCTTCTTCTTCTGGTTAGAATAATAACATCAAAACTGGTATCAAATATGATGTCTAATTTCTACCGCAATTGGACTTTTTTTTTATTTTTTTAACTCTTCACCACTCAATATCAAAGGTGTAGAATCATGCAATTTGGATTGGATCGGTATCAAACATTATATTAATCGGATTAAATTAATTTAATTTATACTAAATTTAAATTTGATATCAAATTAATATTTTATTGGTTATAAATCTTAATTTTAAAAAATATATTTTATTTCTTTTATAAATATTTTTATCATATGTTAAAAATATTATTTAGATTGGAAATAAAACATGATAGTATCAATTTTGATAAGAGATTTCTAACTTCATGCACCAATATTCAGCTAAAAGTAATTAATTTTTACCTTATTTTTTGATATATATATAGGAAAAACTCTTAAAATTAGGGCAGCAGTTATTCTATTTCTTAAAGCTCGAATTAGAAGTTTTGCAAATATTTTTAGTTAAAAATTAAACCTCTAAAGAAGAAAGATTTAAGTTTAAATGAAAAAGTGAACCATAAGCTTTTTGCATAATAAAATATGAAGGATATAAATTTTTATTTATTAAAATGCATGGCTTTATTTCATATACTTTTATTAGTAGAACAAAGCTTAATGCACAAATTTTTGATTGGACAAATCAAGCATTTATAATACAGGTAATTATTTTTTTATTCTTTTTTTATATTTAAATTATTTGAAAAGATGAATATTTCTTTTGAAACACATTTTACCTAAATTTTTATCGAATTATATCCCATCAAAAATGCAACTCCTCATAGTAAATTTAGGCTATTGCTAATCATTTTATTCTCTTCATTTAAGATCTCCTTTGCTTCTTAAAATATATTATATATCTAATTCTAAAAACTATCCTATATTTATCAAAGAAACAACCAAAAGAGCAATATATATAAATAAACAAAAATATTGTTAAAGAGGCAGACCAAAATATCAAACTATTATGACATTCATTTAGCATATGTAAAATAGATGAAACTTAAGACCATCCCTTATCTTTCACAAAATCATAACTAGCTTTAGCCTAAGAAATAATTTTGATTCTATAAAGTGGCTGAATTCTTGTATAATCTTTTGTAATCTTCTATTCTTTATTACTTTATCTTCTATCTTTTAAACCCTTAGGCTTTTAATAAATTTTGCTCATGAAGAAAGCTTCCTCCCTCGTGACATCCTCAAAATTAAAAAAAAGGGAGAGAAAGGCCAAAATAACTCTCTAAATTTTGAGACAATGATAATATCTTTGGTTATGTTTTCCAAACTTTTGTCATACCTCTCCTTCATTGAGAAGAGCAGGAGTTTGGGCCAATAGCCAGCATCACTCTCTTAAAAACCTTAGCCAAGTGAGAGGCTTAGTTTCAAACCAAATTACTTTTCCAGCCTTCTCTGCTTCCAAATACTTCTACTTGCAGCCCCTACGTTCTGAATGGTATCAACATTAGCCTTATTATAATTGAGCCCAAAACGTCATGGACTAGCATAATATTAATTTTGCTGCTGCACCAAAACTACCAGGGTGATGCCATGCCATGTTTTATATTATAACAAAGCATGCCTGCATTATAAATATTTTACAGTTATTTGACTAACAAAGTTGCATGTTTTACGCCAACATTAATATAAAAATGATATCAAACTCCATGGACAGTGATAGTGATGAGAAATAACATCACCATAATCGTGATAACATGTTTTCACCCTGCCACCTATTTGTTCATGCTTTGGTGTCACCTTTTGGATAATAGCATTTACATCTCTCAACGTTCTAGAAAAATTAGAATGTTTCAGGTCTCTAGTGGGGTTATCAAGGTATGACAACCAGCATGATAATGTTTCACACCTAAACAAATCCAACTAACTTTATTTATGAATAAAAAGATGGTGGAATTGCCCAAAAGCAATAAAAAGCTCATTGGTAATATCAATAATAAAAAGAACTCTAAATAACTCAGAGCCTCTTGTCTACTTTCAAAGACCAGAGAGGATCCAGTTATATAACAAACTCTTTCAATCACAAAGCGGAAAACATGATTAAGGCCAAGGAAGTCCCTCACTAATAAGAAGGTAAAGGGACAAAACGAATGATAATTTTTTATTACATAGGGATAATGAAAATGATCGCCGTAATTTTGTCGATTCTGATATATATGATTTATTGGAGTGACTACTTGATTAATAATAATTATTGCTTATCGTACATGTTCTATGGTCATTGGACCACAATGTACACTTGATCACATTTTCAATGGTCATTGCTTATCGTACAATTCTCATTCAATTGATACCATGACCACTTCCAAAACAGTAGTCATTAATCAAACTGCTGTTTCAAGACCATGAATTAATCTCATATTAAAAAGAAGCTGCACAGAGATCATGGATTGGTTAATGCAGACCTTCCAAGAGATGAGACAAGCACCAAATTAACAAAGCATAAACCTAAAAACATTCATATATGTGAACGAAAAAAAAAAATTTACATGTTTTATAAGAAGACGGGCAACCATTCTACACCATGACCAAAGCTCCGCCCGGACCAGACTAACAAAAGCAAGATTAACTCTGCCGAAATGAAAAAGAAAGACTCCCATTTTTTTGTCCTAAGCTCTTGTTTACTTTCAGAGTAGTACTCACACAGGAAAGCAGACATTGCCCCTCAAAAGCATATAATAAGCATAGCCCCTTTTGTCATCAGTATTTTCCTCTTCATCTAAAGAGATAGCACGGGCACCTACACTCATGGCAGCAGTCGTCTCACCTAAGAGGCACGGTTTGACATGGCATGACCTCATCCCCTACCCATGTAGCCATATCCTCTGCCATAGTAAGAACCTCTTCCACGACCACCACGACCATGAATACCTCGTCCACCACCCCGAGTTGGTCGATGCAACGGAAAATCACCAAAAGTCTTACATAAACAAAGTGCAACATTACAGGGCAAACCTTTCATAGAAACAGAAACAGAGTATCCATAAAAAGGGCTCCCAAATACCTCTGCGTCTATTTTCAACTGCTCTGAGAACTTTGTCCTCCCATTTTGTGTTCTCCGATCAAGTGTGGTGCAAGATAGAGAATCAAAGAACTCATCCTTAACATAAACAGGCTTTAAGGAACAAAAAGCAAACTAATCAATAGCTGTGAGGGCAAAATGGAAAAAAGATAAATATTTTTATTGGCAACATTAACCAAACCAGGGAAGCAAAACTTCTGAAAAAACTTGCTACCTTGACTTCAAGATTTAGAGCTGCTGCCTCATCTTCCCCCAGAGTATTATCATCAGCTTCATTTTCTTTTGGTTCTCCATCCTTGTCCCTGAATTGGGCTTTACTTTTACCAAGATGACCCCACACTTCATCTTTTTTGAATTTTTCATTCATAGCCATGAAATCAAAGTCTTACGTCAACTTAGTCACAAGGCATGAGTACTGCAAGACCAAAGAACAAGGGCCAAATTTGATGAACTTATTACAAAAATAATATTCATCAATATCAATGAAATTTGACTCATATGGAAAAACTACAACATTGTGAATAAACACAGCAGATGTGCATGTTTGTGGACAAACAACGTGTTTCTAGCGAGCGTGTTGTGGAAAGAGGGATGGTATGTGGGAAAACTCATTGGCAAGTATTGATACAAGTCAACAAAAAGCAGAATTTGCTTCATGCATGATTTCATATAATAGTTATAAAAGTCCATCTAGAGCCACTACGTCAGAATTAGGTGCATGCTCCAGGTGGCTGTTTCATTAGATGATCAATAGCCAAGCAAATGAACAAAGATTCATGGACACCAATGTCTATGAACCGTAGAATTGCAGAGGAAAAGAAATGGGTAGTTCAGGTTCTGAAACTTTGAAGCAACTGCATAATTGAGGTAAGTGGTAGAACAAATTAAATTTTGAAGTAGTCTTATAGGCAAACACCACACTCTTTACAGAATAGTACAGGTAAATATCAAGCTTTACATGGGACAACAACTCCACAAACCTAAAAGAAGCAGAAATTGTAATACATATAAAAGCCATCAACACAAACTAAAATACATATAAGGATAAAAAAATGCCAAAGTAAACCAGGCACAAAATAAGATAGTGAAAGAATAAAAGAAAACATTCAATTATGATTTTAGCTACTTGCAACAGGTTTTCACTTCATGGATATCAAAGCCCAGGTAGTATATGCATCTCAATACAAAATCCAGAAACATAATACAACAATTCAACCATCAATCATATGATCGGAATTACATTTTCTGTGGCAGTAAGATTTAAGTAACAGGCTAATTTTGCCTCTCCACTATTCTACCTTTAGAAAATCTTATGGTATCTCAAGGAAGCAGTCAAAAGTTAGTACACTAAAAAAGAGCATTTCAAGGGTGAAGCTGCAAAGAGGTCATGAAAGTTTTATTAATTGGTTGGAATGAAAGATATGATCAAAACATTCTACATGTATACAAAATCAAGTTGCATTCATAGTTGAGAGATGGAAACCAAACTCCAGCATCCCTAGCATGCGACTGCTAAGAGGAAGGAACCTACAAGCATGCACTCCCAAAATTGCAGATGCAATAAATCTTGGGCAGCTTACCTATGCATAATAGCAATCAGCCCAGTCCACTTGTACAAATCAAAATTTGTTTAGATCTATCAACATGTAAACAGCACGGCTGTGGTTGCTGCATAGTCATCAGGTCACTCGAATATGCAAGTGCCATACCAACTTCAAATATACATAATTCAAGCACAAGCCTCCAAAATAATAATGTACCCCACACATGTGAAAAAGCTTATACCACCACACATGCAAATGCTCCTTATATCGCATCGAAGTATTTCTTTTCCAATAAAAAAAGTGGCTGAGTTCCAACAACTTCATTTTTAATTAAGTATGCAATAGTATCAATCACTATTCTATTACATCACTTTCGGTTAAGGTTTAAACCCTTTTAAGTCATGTTGATCAACTCGTGTTTAAAAAGACTGAAGAACTAATTATGAACACCATTTATAATCATGCTCCATACAAACAAGAAAGCTTGATGTTTCACACGAGGTGTTGTTACTATAGACTCACAAACCAAAATAAACATACTGAAGATCTGTGCAGCTGATGGCAAACATTTAAAATAGATATACCATTTGAAAAAATAATCCAAGGTTTTTCTTCCTTCCAGCTATTGGATGAGCACAATTTCTGAGTTAACATTGGAATTTGACTGACTGGTACTTTCCACAAACTCATATATTTCATTTGATATATTATGTTTCAATTTTTGGATTACAACTAAATTATGTATTTCACCTTATAATTATTAGTTTTACTGAATTAGCAGCCACTCTAGGCACTAGAAAGCTCCCTCACCTAGCATCTATCCTGAAATCCTTTAGAGCATTGCATTAAAACACAAAATCTGATCCATAAGCTTGATAATAGTTGGAGTTCATGGCTCACATAAGATTGATTGATGGTTGGAGTTCATGGCTCACCCTAACATTACATGGTTGGACATCTCTACAGTAGATCCTGAATTAGCTTTAAAATTTACAGCCCATTTCAAAAGTTTCACGAATAGGCAGGATAAAATTCTTCTAGAAAAAGCCTGTTTTTCTTACATCAATAAGGTAAGTTATTAATGTTGCAAACTTTGTATAGGGCAAAGTCCATGAGATACATAAACAAAAATTATTGAAAAGAGTAACAAAGGGGCCTGCAGCTTCATTTATGACAGGAGTTTGATCTAAGAAAGTTCACCTACAGCAAAAATCTATTTCACCATGTTGAAAACTAGGAGTTAAAGGTCATAATGAGTTCCACAGCTTCAAGGGAATGTCTTTTGATGTGAACTAAGAACTTACTAGTATCAAAAATTCAAATATATTAACAATAAAAATATGGCCCTATTTGAATTAGTTGCCGAGTACTTTTAAGTGGCTATTGGTAACAATTGGCAAGATCAAAAGCAATTTGAGGTAGCTAAAAGTTATAAAGTGACTCCATTCAATTCAAATCAGTAGAATTTGGTGCCTTTAACTCAATCTAGTCAATTCGATCTTAATATAAATGGAGCTAACTCAAAAAGGCTAGTCTCATATTTTTTTCTCTTAAAAAAATTCCATCCTTAAAATTTTATTTTCAAATTTTAAATACTTTTCTCAATTCATATTTTAGAAAAAAATTAAAAGTACTTCTATTTATATCCTGCTTATTACAATGCTAAAATTATGATATTAGATCTAGTACGCTTCTATTGTGGAACTCTTATATAAACCTTTACAATAAAAAAAGATTTTATATACTCCGATTCAACTTAGTTTCTACTCATATCACTATCAATTTGTTTAAGTCTTTAAGTATTGTTGCCGCCGGGATCCGTCCTCGACTCGGGCGCGGTCGATCTCCAGGAAGAGGGGGGTGGACCTGCACAAGAAGTCCACACGCGGGGGACGCTGGGGGTGGCCCTCCGCGGAAGACCCTCCGACGCTCAAGTCAGTGGAGAAGAAATCGTGATCAACCAGATAATGGAGAGGTGGATCTCTCCGGGAAGCCTCTCCAGGGGCGGCCAATCGGAAGCTCCAGAGGGCGGGAGCGCCGACGAACTGCCGGAGAGAGCAGCGGGAGTGCGCATGTGAAAAGATGCGTGTCGAAAGAGGCGCGTACCTGAGGGAATCTGCGAGTCTGATATTTATAGACTGTCACCTGGATCTTGAGCGTCTTCTGGAAGGTTCAGAGGTTGTTACGATATGGAGGCGGACAGAATCAGGTCGTTGTGGGGCCGTTAGAATCCATGTCCCGTTTGTTAAGGGATCGACGGCTGGGAGAGCTCCTTGATGTCTCGAGATCTGGTTGAGTGGGCCGGGGCGGTTATGATAGGTTTTAGGCCACGTCTCGACATGATTCCTTGTCTAGGATGCCGTTCTGGTAAGCCTGGGCTCTCCCGCGTCAGGTTCCGGAGGTAGGTGTTAGGTTGTGGATCGCTCGATGAAGGGCCGAGCTACGGAAGCCCGGAAGGGCCGAGCCATGGAAGCCCGGAAGGGCCGAGCCATGGAAGCCCGGAAGGGCCGAGCTACGGAAGCCCGGAAGGGGCCGAGCTATGGAAGCCCGGAAGGGCCGAGCCATGGAAGCCCGGAAGGGGCCGAGCTATGGAAGCCCGAAGGGCCGAGCCATGGAAGCCCGGAAAGGGCCGAGCTACGGAAGCCCGAAAAGGGCCGAGCTATGGAAGCCCGGAAGGGCCGAGCTACGGAAGCCCGGAGGAGACGAAGGGAGGAGGTTAGCCTTAGCCGCCTCGCACGGATATTAATGTAATGACGATTTTACCCCCCAACACATGCCCTCCACTCCCTAGTTCGAAGCGTAGGTTCGGGCGTAGGGAGTACAAGTTCAAATGGCGCATCCTGGATGGGACGTCTTGGTTTAGACAGCTCGTGTAATGATGCCCTAATTAATGCGAAAGAGCCATCTTGCCTTCGGGGCTAAGGCTCCTCATAAGCGACGGTTGGGATTGCGCCACGCCACGAATCCCGATCGATCGGATTTGTCGAGGCGATTCCGGATGCCTCGGATGAGACGGCCCGCCTCCTCAGGGCGGCTTCCTTGGCGGGGAAGCAAAGCGACAGCCGCATTATATATATATGCACGCATGCTCGCGGCGTTCTCTCGTCTTGCTTTCAGAAGAGTTTTGGCCTTTCATCCTCTTCGACGCTCATCATTTTCGCTTGGTATTTCTTTCAGTCGAGATGGCGATGAGCCCCGACGATGTGGTCTCAGAAATCGTTGACGAGGATTTGGGGAGGATTCACCAGTGGTATGGCATGCCCTTGGATGTCGTTCTACGGGCGCCGGAACCCGAAGATAGAGTTACTCGGGATTTAGAGTCTGGGGTTTTTGTCTATGAAGATAGTTTGAAGGCGGGTCTCCGTTTTCCTCTCCACCCCTTGGTGAAGGAAATCATGACCCACTATAATATCTGCCCGTCAATGGTGGCTCCAAACAGCTGGCAGAACATCGTCGATTCATCTCGATGTGCCACCAGATTCAAATCGTCGCCACTCTCCCCCTTTTTCGCACCTGCTACCACTTGATTCCTGGGAGGAAATCAGAGTGGCCCTACATCGGACCCCGGAGATCTTTCAACGTCATTGCGGATAAGCCATCTTCCATCAAGGGGTGGAAGAGTCGGTTCGTTATCGCGGAGGGAACATCGGTTCCGGCTTCCCTCGGAGATGGGGGGATTTTGTGAGGGATGCGGAGACGCATCGGTTTTGTCGGCGCAGGAGGAGAGGGACTTGGATGTCCTTCGTAATGGACAGGTGTTTTCGGCCAACGACTTGCTATCGGAGGGGGCCCTCTTCGCAGCCGGGCTCAGCCCTCTGGACCCGCAAGGTGAGTCCCTTTCTTACTGTGTGTTTTTTGATTAATGTGTTTGGACCTGAGTATGTGTGTTCCGTTCTGACAGCCACAAGGTCGGTGTTGTCGAACCTCTCTAAGAGGAAGAGAGGAAAATGCCCAGGGGAAGGTAGCGGCGTGGACAGTGGCCGGCCCGAAAAAAGGGCTCATACTTCCGCAAGAAGCCGCGGATGTTGGAGCAGTCTCTGCAGGAGCGCCGGGGGCGGAAGAGGATCCGGGGAGGACGGTTATGGCCCCCGACCCTCTCGTTTTGGAGATATCAGATAGCTCGGACGAGGCTCCGTTGGCTCGTCCGATCGCGTCCCCCCTGAAAGAGGAACCAGCGACGGATCTGACGGAGGCGGTCATTTCTGAGGGGCCTACTGTCCCCGTGGGATCGCCACCGGCTCCAGCAGAAAAGGGGAAGGGGACAGCCGCAACCGAGGAGGTCCAGGGGGAGCCCCCTCTTGGTCTGTCTGCGGGGAATCTGGTAGTAGTGAGGTCGGACCGCCCTCGATGGGTCAAGAGGCGGGTCAGACCGAGGCTTCGGGGGAGCCTGCGGAGGAGATGCAGGTGATGGTACCCGGGAAGGATGCGTCGGAGGAGGGAGCGCAGCAAGGTGGGAGTCTCGCAATCGGGGCCCCCTCGAAAAAGATTTTGGGGAGGCTGGCACTTGGGCTGGCCGAACTATCTGAAGAAACCCAAGCCCGGGCCTTGGTAGAGGAGGCTGGTAGGTTGAAGGCCTCTCAGACAGAGGTCGCCCAGGCCGGTCCCTCAGGCGGGGTTGGTCAACCCAGCAGCTCGGATGCTGGTGTTGAGGAGGCATTTTCCGCCATGATGAGGTCGCCCTGTATCCGGGCGCAGATCCCTCGGCGGACAAGTTTGCCGATTTGGAGTTGGTGGATGCCGCGTTCGGGCAGCAAGGTGTGGCTGAAAGCATTCATCTCCTTCCTGATATCGATAATGCGACCCTGATGAGGATGACTCGGGCCTATGCCTCACAGGTAAGTTGTCATTCTCGGGTAGTAAATACATCTGATTGACTTGACTCTCATGTATTCACTTTTTATTTTGCAGAGTGTTTTGCTTTCTCGGGCGATATGCTGGCGTCTGAGTTTGGCGACAGGGGCCAGTGTTCAAGCCAGGAGGGATAATGCCGAGCTCCAGTCGCGACTGACGGTGTCCGAGAAGTTCGAGGAACTCATGACAATTAGCGATAGGAATTTGCAGGGGATAAGGGCGGCATATCAGGCTGCCCTGGCCGAGGTGTCCAAGCAAAAGCGCAGAGTGGAGGAGTTGCAGGAACTCCTGGCGAAGAACGACGATGCGTGCCTGGAGCTGGCCAGAATTGAGTCAAAACATTCCGCGGAGGTGGCGGCGATGCGGCGGGAACACAGTGAAAGTTTGGGTCGGCTGGGAAGGGAAGCGACGACGAGAGAAGGCGCTTGACGAGAATGCTTGGTGAAGTGGAGGAAAAGTTAAAGCGGCATGATGGCGAAATTACTCACTTGAGGGAGGGTGCTAGGTGGCACCAAGGGACGATAGCTCGGGTGAGTAATGAGTTATCGCAAGCCCGTGGGGAGGTTGAAGCCAGACAGCTCAAGATCAATACTCTGCAGGAGAGGGTCGAGCTGATCGGGGCTGATAGGACGAGAGCCAGGAGTGAGGCCGAAGAGCTGGCTAAAAGGTTGGCCAGGCGAGAGGGGGAGGTATGCTCTCGTTTTTTTCCTTTTGAGTTTCTTCTACTGGTCTCTTGTGATGCTAATTGACTTTGGCTTTTTCAGATGGCTAAGTTGGAGTCGGAGGTTCGGGCTCTCCAAAGTGAGCTCGTGTCCAATCGCAATAGGAGCTCAGAACTCGAGACGCGGCTAGCGAGTTTGAGGAGCAAAATGTCATTTTGCGGGCCCAAGTCGCAGAGGCTGAGAAACAGACTGCTGAGGCCAAGACGCAGCTCGCCATACTTAAGGGGAGGCAAGACGCTATCGGCGTTGGCGCCTTCCAACACGGGATGGAAGAGTGCAAACAGAGGATACTTAGTGAGCACCCGGAATGGGATCTTTCTTTCCTGAATGCTGAAAATCCCGACGATGGCGAGTCTGAAGAAGAAGATAAGATGAATACGTCGACGTCTCCGATGCCGATCTTGGCGCCGCCCCTGGTCCCAGCGAAGCTGCAGCTTCTGAGGGACGGTCGCAAACTGCCGCAGAGAGGGCAAAAATATTGGAGAAGGGCGAATCTAGTCATGCTTCTGCAGATGTAACTGAAGGCTCTTCTAAAGCTGGTACGGCTCCCGGTCCTTAGGAGCCATTCTTGTATCTCATCTTTTAGACATTTGTCTGACGTTTCTTAATAAGAGAATTTCCTGTTTCCACTTAAGTGCCTTTCTCGCATGGCCTTGTTGTCATCTGGTCTTGCCTTAATCGCGAGTGACTTAAGGCTCGCTGATGCTCTTAGGTCATCCCTATTCCGAGATTAGGAAAATGTCCTGGCTTGGGCCGACGGGCGAAGTAGGTCGGCTGGGGCCGATGAGCAAAGTAGGTCGGCTAGGGCCGACGAGCAAAATAGGTCGGCTGGGGCCGACAAGCAAAATAGGTCGGCTGAGGCCGACGAGCAAAATAGGTCAGCTGGGGCCGACGAGCAAAATAGGTCGGCTGGGGCAAAATAGGTCGGCTGGGGCCGACGAGCAAAATAGGTCGGCTGGGGCCGACAAGAAAAATAGGTCGGCTGGGGCCGACGAGCAAAATAGGTCGGCTAGGACCGACGGACAGAATAGATCGGCTGGGGCTGACAAGCAGAACGGGTCGGCTGGGGCCGACAAGGAAAGTAGGTCGGCTGGGGCCGACAGGCAAAGTAGGTCGGCTGGGGCCGACAAACAAAATAGGTCGGCTGGGGCCGACAAGCAAAATAGGTCGGCTGGGGCTGACGAGCAAAATAGGTCGGCTGGGACCGACGGACAGAATAGGTCGGCTGGGGCCGACAAGCAGAACGGGTCGGCTGGGGCCGATAAGGAAAGTAGGTCGGCTGGGGCCGACAGGCAAAGTAGGTCGGCTGGGGCCGATAGACAGAACAGTCGGCTGGGGCCGACAAGAAGAATAGGTCGGCTGGGACCGACGGACAGAATAGGTCGGCTGGGGCCGACAAGAAAAGTAGGTCGGTTGGAACCGATAGGCAAAGTGGGCCTTCGCGCTTTCTGCTATTCTGCCAATGCCCTGCTGTCCCGTAGGTGATTCGGTTTTTGTTTCACCAGAATTGATGATACGGCGCAGTGGGGGGCATAAAGCTGCATCAGGGCTTTTCGGAAGGTGCTCTTTTCCCATGCAGGTCATTTCGACGTGCCGTGCACGCAACCGTCCACCATTGGAGGACGTTATTTTCTTAGGACGATATTCTGAACCTGCTAGTTTTCGAAGTGCCAGTGGTCGATCCTCCGTATTTAATGGTCGCGATTCGGTGTCAGAGGGAAATCATCGCGCGCATCTCGATTCAGGTGGTGGGCTCGGCGCGCAACGGGTCGTTGCGCCTATACTGAGGGGCCACGTGGAGGCATGGGCCAAATGTTTGAATCTCAGGACTCACAGCTTGGGTAGCTTTTCCTGGTTTGTTTTGGCCTATAAAAAGGGGAAAGAGGGGTCATGTTTGGTTATCCCCAAAGTGTCTTTTCCATTAGAGCTTCCATTATGCTCATTTCTCTGCTGTTACGAGTGGGAGGACCGAGCTTTCCTCTCATAGGCTCCTTGCCACCGGATAGCTGGGGCGACCGGGGAGCTGCCGAAGAATGGCTCACCCTTAGGGGATGAGTCCCGGAGATCATATGGAGAGCGCACAAGGAGGGCGCAGAGACCACACGGAGAGCGCATAATAACTCTTCCAGTGTGGCCTTTGCGGTTCCCCTTCGGAGACGCATGGCAGGAAGTGCACGCGGGTCTCCCATGGGTTGTGTGAATTTTGCCTCCTCCCCTGGTTTGGATTCCCGGGCTCAGCCGCCTGGGGAATCTTTTGCCACATGGGGAGGGGGTGAAAGCGTGCCGTCCGCCGACTCTTTGTCCCTGAGACTCGGCGAGGCGCAGCGGTACACACTCGGTTTGGGAGAGCATTCCGACGCTAGGATCCGCTGGCCTCCTGCCTGCTCGTCGAGGGGTCCCTCGGTTGGGTGGTCTGGGATGGCCGTCCAGATATCTCGGTTGGGTCACCGAGATATCGCTACCAACTGAAGCCAGTCGCAACTATTGGTCCATATCGATCGGCTACTATCAGCTCGAGCTGACTGGATGCGACCTATCTAGCTCGATGGTCAGACGCTGGAGCATCACAGTTGCTTAGGTCTGCTTTGGAGCAGTTGCCCGAGTTTGTATTTGCCTTTATTTTATGCATTTCAATGCTCTTGTAACGCCTGTGAGGCATTTGTAACTGATCTTGATCGGCAATAAAGAGAGTTATGTTCTGTTTTTCAATCTCTATCTTTTTTGTGCCGAGCTTGTTGTCATTGTTGTTTGTGGGGTACAAAGGCGTTCTGCTCGTCCTTAGACGAGATCCCACGCTGTCAGAACTAATCGAGGTTCGCGCGACGGTTCAGGGATTGTTCGGCGAAATATGCTCCTTACTTTGGTCCGAAGCTCGGTATTTTTATGCTTCGCTTTTGCCGGAGCTCGAATTATCGTGGGTCGGCTTTGGCTGAAGTTCAGGGAATCCGTACCTTTTCCCATCATGGTTCAGGGAACTTGTCACTCGGGCCAGCCGAGTTTCGGAGATATTTGACTTGGCCCTGCCAAGGTTAGGAGATTCAGTCACTCGGCCCAGCCGAGGTTCGGAGATAATTGACTTGGCCCTGCCAAGGTTCGGAGATTCGGGCTCAAGGGAGCGACTCAGTTGTAAATGTGGGCCACAGCGTCAGGCCCACGCGGCGCTTGGTAAGGGGCGCCAGGACGGAACGAGCGGGATATCGTCATACTTTTTATTGGTGACGCTACTCTTCCCGAGGGGACAGGTCATCGACCGAATGTTGGACTCCTTCCCTCTGCGCTTCCGAGGAAGAGGCCAGCTTTAAGAGGCTTGGGGAAGCGCTGAAAGCATTTATTGCGAGGGCCGACAGATCGGAAAATGTTCTGCTTGGGGAATTCCCGAACAACCTGCTCGCGCTTACCGATCTCGCTCGGGATGGGGCACGACGCTTCGGATTTTGCAGGCACCGAAATGTCAACACGTGGTAAGCTCTTATGGGTCGGTGGTTACGGCGCGACCGATAGAGATACTTGCCTGGCGAGTATAAATATGACCGAGGGGTATCGGTCTCAGCCATCCCTCAGTTTAAGTTCCGAAAAAATGGCCTATCCAGGGCGATCGTCAGGCGAGCTACGTGCCTCGCTTGATGGTTTGCTGCGCTCGGAGAGAAGGCGTGTCTCCGTTACTGTCGATGGTTTGGGATTGGCGTCGACTCTTGCGAGCAATCAGCAGCTCGCAAGGGTCGTTGAAGAGTACATGGATGTGTGCTCAAGGGAGGCTGAGGCCCTGCGCCGGGTAGTGGACCGGCAAAAAGAGGAGATCGCGTCCCTTCGTCAGCAAGTGGCCGACCTGACGGAGTGCCTGGAGGAACTGCTAGCCTCCGGGAGCGACTCCGAATCATGATCCGGGGGCTTCTGTTTGTTTTTTGTTTTTTGTTTTCTGTCTATGTAACCCCCTTTTTTAAATGAAAACGGATCTGCTTTGGAAGTCCTCTTCTTCTTCGAGAGTTATAGCCTTGATCCGTGTGATAAATTAGGGTGTTGGCATGGCCCCATCGTTTTGTGCATTGATGTAGATGCTTCGAACGACGGGTTATAGGGGCGTTACCAAAGATTATCAGCAGCGGAGGGGAATCTCCTAGCTCTGCTTGGGGCCTCTGGCCGATTACGCGGGGCTTAATGGCCTCTTAAAGAGGTTTGCCAATGGTGGCTTCTTTTTGTACGTCGACGGTTTTTGCGTAACGCGCTCATTTTAAACCGGACGAAGTCCTTCGGGGACTATTTGGGAGTTGCCTGGCTTTAATCGGGGCCTGTGTACTTCAGTTTTTAGCTGGGATTTTAGCCCGAATGATTTTTACTTGGCCCTGCCACGGCTCGGAGGATTCGTTGCTCGGCCCGACCGAGATTCGGAGAATATTTTACTTGGCCCTGCCAAAGTTCGGAGAATTTGTTGCTCGGCCCGGCCGAGGTTCGGAGAATATTTTACTTGGCCCTGCCATGGTTCGTAGAATTTGTTGCTCGGCCCAGCCGAGGTTCGGAGAATATTTTACTTGGCCCTGCCAAGGTTCGGAGAATTTGTTGCTCGGCCCGGTCGAGGTTCGGAGAATATTTTACTTGGCCCTGCCAAGGTTCGGAGAATTTGTTGCTCGGCCCAGCCGAGGTTCAGAGAATATTTTACTTGGCCCTACCAAGGTTCGGAGAATTTGTTGCTCGGCAGCCGAGGTTCGGAGAATATTTTATTTGGCCCTGCCAAGGTTCGGAGAATTTGTTGCTCGGCCCAGCCGAGGTTCGGAGAATATTTTACTTGGCCCTGCCAAGGTTCGGAGAATTTGTTGCTCGGCCCAGCCGAGGTTCGGAGAATATTTTACTTGGCCCTGTCAAGGTTCGGAGAATTTGTTGCTCGGCCCAGCCGAGGTTCGGAGAATTTTTTACTTGGCCCTGCCAAGGTTCGAAGAATTCCTGTTCAAACAGACAACTCGGTTGTACCGAGGATTGGTAAGCAGTATCTATTTCTTCTTGCAATTTATAGCAATGCAGTGCATAATGATTCACGCAACAGGTTTTGAGGAAACAGATAAGCAGGAACATGTAGTGAGGCATATGAAGATGAATTCAGAGAGGACATACCCTATTGATAATATTTACGAAGGTTGTCCGCATTCCAAGTCCGAGGAATGGACTTCCCATCCAGATCCTGCAGCTTGTAGGTTCCCGGTCCAATAATCTCCGCTACTTGGTACGGGCCCTCCCAGTTTGGTGCCATCTTTCCTTGCTCCAGCGGTTTGGAAACAGAAGCCTTTCGGAGGACAAGGTCGCCAGGCAGGAAGGCTTTCCCTTTGACCTTAGAGGCATGATACCGGGCCACCCTCTGCTGATAAGCAGCCGTTCTGATCCGGGCCTTCTCTCTGACCTCTTCTACTAGGTCGAGGTTGGTGCGGAGCTGTTCGTTGCTAGTTCCCTCTGAGTAACTCTCCACCCGCAATGATGGGAGGCCGACTTCCACAGGGATAACGGCCTCCGTGCCAAAAGCCATTCGGAATGGGGTTTCACCCATCGGGATTCTTGGGGTGGTGCGGTAGGCCCATAAGACGTGGTGTAGCTCATCCGCCCATCTGCCTTGGGCTCTGGAGAGACGAACTTTGATTCCCTGAAGGAGGGTTCTGTTGGTTACTTCGGCTGCTCCGTTGGCTTGTGGGTGCCCGACCGAAGTAAGATGGTGACGTATTTCGTGCTCTTCACAGAACTGGTGGAACTTGGAGTTATCAAACTGCTTGCCATTATCGGTGATTATAGTGTGGGGGAGGCCGAATCGGCAGATGATGGACCTCCAGACAAAGTCTCTGGCTCGTGCCTCGGTAATTTGTGCAACCGCTTCCGCCTCGACCCATTTAGTGAAGTAGTCAATGGCGACAAATAGGAACTTTCGTTGTCCCGTCGCAAGCGGGAATGGACCGAGGATGTCCATCCCCCACTTGGCAAAGGGCCAAGCAGAGGATATAGAAACTAACTCGGCGGAAGGGAGCCTTTGGACGCTTGAATGCCTCTGGCAGAGGTCGCAGGCCCGGACTAGATCGTCCGCGTCTTTTTGCATGGTCGGCCAGTAATAGCCTTGTCGCAACACCTTGTGGCAGAGGGACCGGCTTCCCAAATGGTTGCCGCAAATCCCTTCATGTACCTCGCGTAGAGCATAGTCCGCTTCGGATGGGCGAAGGCATCTAAGCAGCGGCATGGAAAATGACCGCTTGTAAAGTTGGTTGTCAATCAACACGTAGCGGATGGCCTGCAGCTTCAGCTTCCTAGCCTCTCTTCGGTCGGATGGGAGCGACCCTTCTTTGAGATATTTGAGGATAGGGTCGAACCAGGACGGTTCGGCCTCAACTTGCATCACCCGGTCGGCTTCCGTGATGCTCAGCCTTTTCAGAGTCTCCAGGTGGAACCTTTGCTCGGCATCCATCGTCTCCACGGTCGCCAATCGGGAGAGTAGGTCGGCACGGGCATTCTCAGATCTGGGAATTTGAATGATTTCAAATTTGAAAAAATAGGGAAGCAAGTTACGCACCTCCTAGAGATATCGAATCATGTTCAGCTCCCGGGCTTCAAATTCTCCCCGAACATGGCCGGCTACCAGCTGAGAGTCGGTGAAGGCGTTGAGCTTTTCCACCTTCAGATTGCGGGCGATCCGGAGACCGGCTAACAGAGCTTCGTACTCGGCTTCGTTGTTGGAAGCTGGAAAGGAGAATCGGACGCCATATTCAAAGATCATCCCCTCAGGACTAGTAAGAACTAGACCCGCACCGGAGTGATGGGCATTGGATGACCCGTCGACGTGGAGGAGCCACCGGGCTCTAGACTTCGGCTTTTCAAGAGAGTCTGGGGTAGAACCGTCCTCTGGGATGGTACACTCGAGGAGGAAGTCGGCCAGTACTTGGGCTTTGATGGCCGGACGAGGCCAAAAATGTATGTCATGCTCGCTTAGCTTGATGGCCCATTTGGTCATTCTCCCCGATGTTTCTGGACAGTGGACCACCGCCTTGATGGGTTGGTCAGTCAAGACCATCACGGAATGTGCTTGGAAGTACGACCGCAGCTTTAGAACTGAGGTGATTAAGGCCAACACCATCTTTTCAATCCTACTGTACCTCGTCTCCGCATCGCGGAGCAGCTTGCTCACATAGTATATCGGCTTCTGGACTTTGCCTTCTTCTTTGACCAGCACCGAACAAGCCGCGCTCTCCGAGACAGCTAGGTACAAAGATAGGGTCTCTCCCGGGGCTGGACTACTGAGAAGCGGGGGCGAGCCGAGGTACTTCTTGAGATCTTGAAATGACTTCTGGCATTCGGGAGTCCACTGAAAGGTTTTTGGCCGATCGGAGAGTTTTGAAGAAGGGGAGGCATCTCTCGGCCGACCGCGCCACAAAGCGATTAAGGGCCGCTATCCTCCCGGTTAAACGCTGGATCTCCTTAACAGATGCAGGGGGAGCCATTTGTTGGAGAGCTTGAATCTTCTGGGGGTTAGCCTCGATACCCCGCTGGGAGACCATGAAGCCAAGAAATTTCCTGGAATTAACGCCGAAGGCACACTTGGTCGGGTTAAGTTTCATCCCATATTTGCGCAGTGTTGCGAAGCTCTCTGAGAGGTCCTCGACATGCCGTGGCGCTTCCTTGCTTTTGACCAGCATATCATCCATGTATACCTCCATGTTCCGGCCGATTTGCTCCTTGAACACCTTATTAACCAGCCGCTGGTAGGTTGCCCCTGCATTCTTAAGACCAAAAGGCATAACACGGTAACAGTAGGTACCTCGATCGGTTATGAAGGCGGTCTTTTCTTCATCCTCGGGGGCCATTCGGATTTGATTGTATCCTGAATAGGCATCCATGAATGACAGCATCTGGTGGCATGAGGTGGCATCCACGAGCTGGTCGATCCGAGGAAGGGGGAAGCTGTCCTTCGGGCAGGCTTTGTTGAGGTCGGTGAAGTCGATGCAGATCCTCCACTTGCCGTTCGACTTTTTCACCATGACAACATTTGACAGCCAGCTTGGATAATTTACCTCTCGGACAAAATTGGCCTTGATGAGCTTGTCGACCTCTTCTTCAATGCTTTTTGCCGTTCTGGGGTGAAGCTTCTCTTCTTTTGCTTGACAGGCCTGTACATCTCATCCACATTGAGGTGATGGACGAGGACCTGGGGTTGACTCCTGGCATGTCGGAGGCGGTCCAGGCGAAGATGTCTGCATTGCTTTGGAGGAATCTGATCAACCTGTGCCGAGACTCTCCTTTGAGTAGCGACCCGATTCTTGTGGTTCGGTCGGGCTGAGCTTCGTCCAATGGTACCTCCTCCAATTCCTCTGCCAGTTCTCCCCGCTGTTCGGCGAAGTCCTCGCGAGCGTCTAGCCCATCAACCTCTGGCATTCTAGACTGAAGGCTCATAACGAAGCATTGCCGAGCCATGGCTTGACTTCCCGAACCATTCCAACTCCTCGCTCGGTGGGGAACTTCATAGACAGATGCGGCATAGAGACAACTGCCTTGAGGGACATTAAACCAGGCCTGCCGAATATGGCATTGTATGGGGATCTGAGGTCGGTCACTAGGAAATCGGTCTGTACAATAGTCACAAGGGGCCAGGTTCCCGCGCGGACCGTCAGGGTGACGACCCCTTCCGGGACAATGACGTCGCCGGTGAATCCCATCAAGGTGGAATCCACAGCTCGAAGGTTTTCCATGAGCAATTTCATCCTGGCAAACACATCGAGGTACAAATCATTTACCGAGCTTCCACTATCAACCCGCCGGCCTCTTCAATCATGTTGATGCAGCCAATCACGGGCGGATTGGGTGGAGGAGGAGGTCGTTGGAGCTCGGGCTGACGGTCACCTCCTTGTGGTGGCTCGGGCGCTCTCCTAAACTGGTCTAGCCGTCCTCGCCGGATCAGCCTCTCAATCTCATTCTTCAGCTGCCAGCATTCTTCAGTGTCATGACCGTGTTCCCTATGGTAGCGGCAATACTTGGCGAGATCTCTTCGGGTCGGGTTCCCTCGGAGAGGCACTGGCCGGGGTAGCTGGCGCTCTATTTCCATAAGGATTTGCGCTCGGGGCACAGTCAGCAGAGTATAGCGGTCGAATTGCTTGGAAGGACTCCGGGAGCGATTCCTTGGCGGCAGCAGAGGGACTCTTTGGTGGTGAGGCGGACTTGGTCGACGGACGGGATGGTGCCTGTTGGACCAGCATAGCAAACTGGTCTTGGGTCACCGGGATGGCAGGCGGTGATGGGTTTCAACCGGTGGAGGTTGCGGCGCTGTAGCACCAGTCGGATCAGGCCTCTGGGAAGCGACCTGATCTTGGGCTTCAGAGGTTGCTCTCCTTCGGTTGGCCATTGAAGAGGTTCTTCTCCGGATTTAGATCCTTGTCTCCTTTCTTCAAGTTTTGATGGGACTTGAGGCCCTTCCTCTAGCGCCAATCTGTTGCAGCCGGGATCCGTCCTCCGACTCGGGCGCGGTCGATCTCCAGGAAGAGGGGGGCGGACCTGCACAAGAAGTCCACACGCAGGGGATGCTGGGGGTGGCCCTCCGCGGAAGACCCTTCGACGCTCAAGTCAGTGGAGAAGAAATCGGAAATCAACCAGATAATGGGGAGGTGGATCTCTTCGGAAAGCCTCTTCAGGGGCGGCGAATCGGAAGCTCCAGAGGGCGGGAGCGCCGACGAGCTACCGGAGAGAGCAGCGGGAGTGCGCGTGTGAAAAGATGCATGTGTCGAAAGAGGCGCATACCTAAGGGAATCTACGAGTCTGATATTTATAGACTATCATCTGGATCTTGAGCGTCTTCTGGAAGGTTCAGAGGTTGTTACGATATGGAGGCGGACAGAATCAGGCCGTTGTGGGGCCGTTAGAATCCATGTCCCGTTTGTTAAGGGATCGACGGCTGGGAGAGCTCCTTGATGTCTCGAGATCTGGTTGAGTGGGCCCGGGGCGGTTATGATAGGTTTTAGGCCACGTCTCGACATGATTCCTTGTCTAGGATGCCATTCTGGTAAGCCTGGGCTCTTCCGCGTCAGGTTCCGCGGAGGTAGGTGTTAGGTTGTGGATCGCTCGATGAAGGGCCGAGCTACGGAAGCCCAGAAGGGCCGAGCTATGGAAGCCGGAAGGGCCGAGCTATGGAAGCCCGGAAGGGCCGAGCTACGGAAGCCCAGAAGGGCCGAGCTACGGAAGCTCGGAAGGGCCGAGCTATGGAAGCCCGGAAGGGGCCGAGCTACGGAAGCCCGGAAGGGCCGAGCTACGGAAGCCGGAAGGGGCCGAGCTATGGAAGCCCGGAAGGGCGAGCCATGGAAGCCCGGAAGGGGCCGAGCTATGGAAGCCCGGAAGGGCCGAGCCATGGAAGCCCGGAAAGGGCCGAGCTACGGAAGCCCGGAAGGGGCCGAGCTATGGAAGCCCAGAAGGGCCGAGCTACGGAAGCACGGAGGAGACGAAGGGAGGAGGTTAGCCTTAGCCGCCTCGCACGGATATTAACGTAATGACGATTTTACCCCCCAACAAGTATCAAACCTAAACTCTAATATTGTCATAAGTGTCATGCCCCAGACTTGAAGATGAATCTAGGATATATCAATTCAAAGCATACATGCAGAAATAAACCAAAACATCTTTTGTATAGTTAAGACATTTAATTAGTAATAACAAATTATTTATCTATTAAACCAAGCTGGTCAAATTCAAAATTAATATTAATAAAATAACTAAAAACCAGATAAGATGCTAAAACAAACACTAATTTTTTATAAAATTTTAAACTAAATCCAATCAAATTCGATCTTAGTCTAAAGTATGTCGTCCAAAAAAAACTCTCACATACCCCAATAATCTTAAAGCCCTCAATTCTATTTCTTGTCTCATTCTTGAATTCTTTTATTTTCCTTCTTTAGAGGTTAGGATATTATATAGATCAAGAACATATACCTCTCTTCATAATTATCTAAAACTTTAAATAGAGCGAATGTTTCTCAAAAAAAAATGTTGCAATCACTATTATCAACCTTCTATGAAGATCCTTTATGATCACAAATTCATGCTCACTCTCTTGTGAAAGTTATGATATCAATCTTGGCCTTGTATGCTTCCCAAGTACTCCTTCAAGAGTGTAGAAGAACCACCTCCATCTTTTGTAAAATTTTTTAAAAAAATGAAATAGGGTTTCTATGAATTAATAAAAGTGGAAAAGAAAGAAAAATTATCAAGTGCGAGGAACAAAAGATACTATTAATGTAAAGAGAATCGCTCTCTTTTCTTATACTATAAAATCTTTTCCATACAACTGCTATGGTTTTCATTAAAGAGAATTTCTCAATGTTGTTGTCTCTTATCTTTAACTGTGTAACTTGAAATGGCTAATGCATCCTTTTTAGTGTTGACAAGGTGAATAATTCAATACAGGCCCATTCTTTTCAACCTCCATACTAACAATTCCAACAATAGTTTACAAGGTATCCACTACTATAAAGAAGTTAACATGGGATTTATGAAGGAACTCATGATATTAGAAGGCAATGAATCTTAGCTTTATTTTAATGTTCCATAAATAAAGTTGATAAAGAAGTATATCATGCTAGTCAAGTTAAATAATCCAATCCAAGCATGCTCTTCCAAACTTATGTATCAACAAATTTAGCAAGAGTTTATAACATATCTACAACCATAAGGAATTTTCATCCGAACAACCTATGAAGGAATTCATAAAATTCTAAGATGATACCTTTTTAAAATTTAGACTAATTTAATGTCTAGTCATGACAAAAGAAAAGAGTGAAAGGGCCACAACAAGAGGTTAAGATTGATAAGATGGCATGAGATTTGATGATAGATAAGGATTTTAAAAGAAAGGCCATAGTGACCATAAATATGGGAGGTAGGATAGTGAAAGTGGATAGAATGATAGCTAATTAGATTTTTTTATTGGATTAATGAATAGGGAGTTAATACATGTATTATTTTTCTTTAATTTTCTTCTAATAACTAAAATCAAAAGTAAAGACTTCCAACTAAAATCTAATTAATTCTATTTTTTCTATTTATATCTTTTTCTCAAACTAATGGTGCATCTAATATATGAGCAGTTGAGTAATGCATGCACATTCTTATGCAATCTAATATATCATGGGCAGACTCGTTGTTTCATCACATGATGATTTCTTTTAATTTAAAAAAATTACTTTAAAATATTATTTTTTCAATATATTTTATTTAAAATCATGAGCTAATATATTATTATTTTATTTTCAATATATTTAATATTAAAAATATTATTATTATATTTTCAATATATTTTATTTAAAATCATGGGCTAATTATTATTATTTAATAAAATAATTTATTATTATTATTACTTTCAATATATTATTATTATTATTTATTTAAAATCATGGGCTAATATATTATTTTCAATATATTTAATATAATGCGAGCTAATATATTATTATTTTCAATATTTTATTAAATAAAATAATAATATATTTTATTTAAAATGTTATTATTTTTAATATATTTTAATATATCATGGGCGATATATTTTTAAAATATTACTATTTTTAATATTAAAATCTATCAACTCATAATTTTTTTTGCTTTTTTATTTTTACTGCATTTATCATGTGCAAAATCTATTAAAATCTATCAACAATTAATAATAACAAATCTTACCTTTATTAGATGGAATGTTAAAAAAAT
>UESW01002848.1:0-31023 GCA_900491605.1 Calamus simplicifolius | reverse complement strand
CCAACCTTGATGGCTTGACCATGGTGGGGAATATTGGTCACTGTTTAGCGTCAAGCTTCCTTCAAGACAATTCCATTTATTCTATTATCAACCAATGATGGAGATGAAAGGATAAAGAGGAGGATAAAGTTTATTAACAAGTTTATCTTGGGAAGCCATGGACTCCTTGTTTCAAGTCCATGAAGTGCCTAACCAAACTACCACCTCATTGTTGCAAGTCAAGTAGTGTTTATGAATTGTCAAATAAATAAATAATAAATAGAATATATTAAGGTGACTAGATAATAGTCTAATGCCTAAATATCAAAAAAAAATATTAACAGAAACTTTTGATGGATTAAATATGAACGATCATCCATTATAATAGGAGGAGTTCCATTACATTAGCAAAATAATCGAGTTGATCAAGCCGGATTTGAAGATTAATAATTTTTTAAGAAATTTATAATGCCTTATAGATGATTTTTCTCATTGATAAAATAAGTACTTAAAAATCTAAAAAGAAAATCATCGAAGGGGTCATTAGTGGGAAGAAATTAAAGTTAGAAATTTTTTTTTCATCTTCCTTTTTCCCATTTGATTAAAAAAGAGAGAAAATTATGTGTAAAGTTCACACAAATTTTATTTTTTTATTCTTTTCTTTCTTTCATCAAAAAAAATACTATCAAAAGCCAAAATTATCCCTCAATATTTTTTCATAATTTTCCTTCCATGTTCACCTCATGACCTATATATCTATCTATCTAATTCCCTTACAATCTTTATTGTAGGATTATTATAGCCAAATTAGCATTTTTCAATACAAAATTATCTCAAGTCAAATCTAAGAAAATATTACCACAATATCATATATGAAAGCAAGAGTATCAATTTTGACGTTAAGAAATATATGAAAGCTCGTTAAATCCATATCTAATAGGGTTCATTAAATACAAAGCTTAAGGGGACCGTTGCGACGACAAGCCTTTATCATTCTTTCATTTCATGAGCCACTAGAAGCCGGAAGGAGAGGTCCATGCCTGAAGAAGACTATGTCCAGGACTAATCAATTCTAATTTAGCCTCGGTATTAAAACAAAAAAGATTCTAGTAGGGGATGCGGGTCAACCCGGTCGACCTGCCCCAACTCAACTGTCACCACAACTGGTGGCTGGTCGAGCCACTCGGTTTCTGAATAAAATTGCTCAAATATGATTGGAAAGCTTTCTAACATACATGATAGGTGGAAGGCACGGTTGGAAAGCTTGAAAGATTGGTCCAATTCAAATATGATTCCTTTTGGATTGGCTTTCACATTCATGACTTTCAGTTCAAATATTAGAACATGGCAATTTGGCCAATTCCAACCAAAAGTTGGACAAAAAATATGTCAGTGTCATGTTTCTAAGTAATCCAGAATAAATTTTATACAAATTTGATTGTTATTCAATTAAATTTATAAGTTATGTACCATCAAATGCTGTGATCTTACTGTAATTGTGTGTGAGATGGTCATTAGCATGGCCAAGTCCGAGCAGAACCTAGACTATGGAACCAAATTTTGCGTTTGATGTTGGTCTTCTAATTTTTTTTGATAGTGTTTAATTGAGGATAATATAAAAATTTATATCCCTATTAATGTTACATTTGATAATCAAATTCTTAAAAACGAAAGATTAAAATGTTGAATTCATGATAACAAAATAGGTTAATCAATTGATCATATTTTTAAATTTTATTTCAATCTTGTTATAATTATATTACCTTTTAAATAGATTTCTTCTTTTTATTGTTATATAAAAAATCGAGATTCTTTCTAAATTGGTTTTAGAAATATTTTATATCTAAATATGATAAATATTTAATATACAATATATTATCTCATTATATAACATATATTTATACTAAAAATATATTACATAATAATTTAATATAAAAATCATAAATATTAATAATTTAATATTTAATTACTATACAAATATATGATAGTATTTAAAAAGCTTAATATTATATTAGTATTAATTTTAATATTAATATAATATTATATTATAAGTTTTGGGCCGTACGGTCCGATTAAAGACAAGGAAACGGAAACAGCGGGCCTAGAGTTCTACTCATCAAAAAATCCGATCTTCCCGCATTAATTCGAGTCAGAAAAGGCCTTCTCATCCCTCCCTCCCTTCGCTCTATTTCCTCTCTTGTCGTCCGAGTTGATTGCATCGTTCGGTCTCGCTGCTGGATCCACGGACACCGTCGGATACGTGGCTTCGCTGCTGGTTCCACGGAGGAGTCCCTCACCGATCCACGATCGCGCTTCGCTGCTAGCTTGGATCCGGATTCTCTTTCTCTCCCTCCCTTCGCTCTCCCCACCCCACGAATCTAATTTAGGGTTCCCCTCACCTCGCTGCCGTCACGGCTTGGACCGGTCCTTCTCTCGTGTCCTGTTCTAGGCTGTCATAGTTGCCGGTCCTTCTCTTTCTCTCCCTCCCTTCGCTCTCCCCACCCCATGAATCTAATCTCGTGTCCCGTTCTAGACTCGCTGGGGGAAGGAAGGGGAGAATTTGCTGCTCGTACAATGTTCAGGCTGCAGAAGAAAAGATGGACCCGCTGGTCTCTTTGGCCGAGGGTCGGGGATGGGCCGGATGGCGCTTCGGCACCGGTGAATGCCAAGAATGCTGGTGCGGCATCTCTTGCGAAGGAGAAAGGGAAGAGTTTGGTGGCAGAGGTGATTCCGTCGCCGCGGGTTTTTTTGGGAGAGAATGGCAATGATGTGGCGGGGTTGCTGGAGACATGGAGGCGTGGCGGAGGTTCAGGGAGGTGGGGTTGTTGGATGAGTCCGTGCTACGAAGAAAGGAAAATGATGCTCTTGTTCAGAGGATATTGGAGCTTGAGAAGAAGGTTAGTGGTGCCACAAATGCCTTTCTTGTTGATTTAGATCAATGAAGATAATTTTCAATGTAATCACTTTTATATTTTGATGATGACTACTGTATTGCTATATGTTGAAAATTATAAATATTTCAAAATAGAGAATTTATTAGCCATAGAAAGGTTCCTTATTATTGCTACAATCATGTGTTATATATTCCTTTTATGTGCACTTCTTTCCCATGGGTTATGGCTTGCTTCATAGAAAAATAGTTATAATAACAATCAATGATTATTTATAATATTTTTATTTAATAAGAATATGGTGACATTTTCTGTGCATTGCTCACTTCGAACCTGAATTATTGTTAGTTTGCTACATCTAATCACTTAAAATAAAAACACCTCGTGTGATGATTGATGAAGATGTTTTGGTTATTGTAAATGAAGGCATAACAAACGAAAACTTATCTTCAATGTAGGGAGCAATGCAATTGACATTATAACTTCATGAATGTTATAACTTCATGAATGCTATGATATGAACACTTGAAATTTATGGAGTATTACTGGTGCATCCAGATATGTGTGTGTGTGAGAGAGAATGAATACCAATATAATATGACTTTGTTCTTATGATATGTAGTTGGACTATAATTTTCATTACCATTTATACTTGATTTTGATTCCCTCCATTTTGTTTTTGTTTGGTGAAACAATTTTGTTAACTCTATTTTTTATTAACAACTTCATGAATACCAATATAATATGAGACTTCTGCTAATTGAGAAAATGGAACGGACTTCTAAATATGAAGAAATCAGACAAGGATTTGCAGAAGCAGAGGAGATTCTAAAGCGGGAACAGGCTGCGCACATGATAGCTATATCAGAATATGAAAAGCAAAAGGAAAACTTGCAGAAGGCCTTGGGGGTTGAGAAGCAATGTGTTGCAGATGTACGTTAGTAGTAGTTATTGTTATTAATATTATTTTTTACCAATTTATTATTATTATTTTTTTGAATTTTTTATTAAACTTTTGAATGTCCTCGCTTCCCTATATTGATTGTTCAAACCAGTCTTGTTGGTAGAAATTTTTAACTGTTTAAGTTTTAGGGGACTACCATAAGAAAAGGGTTATAGGAACAAATAAAAATAGTGAAAGAAGTGCCTCTTCTGGATATGTCCACTGATAATGTTTATTCATTATGTATCAAACATAGAAACTTCTGAAAATAAACGAATGCTTGTGACTAATCTGAAGTTGCTTGTTAAAAAGTTGTTTTGGTAAGTAAGTCTCCATTGAGAATTAAGACTAGTCCTGCATGGAATTATTAAATTTTTTAATGTGGTTTAGGAAAAAATTCAACAAATTATGGGGTTCTTAAAAGTAATTTTTTTAATATTTAAAATCAATATAATAAGGATGGAGAGATTGAGGATTATGCTTTTTATAGGATTAAAATAAGATGGATAAAATAGAAGTACAATTGAAATATTATTAGATTGTATAATACTTGTTAAGTTGAAGAAAAAATTTTATAAGATGGTCGTAAGATCGGTTATGCTTTATCGTACATAATGTTGGGCGGTTAGAAAGTTATATTACACAAGATGAATATGGCTGAAACGAGAATGTTGAGATGAATGCATGATAATGCAAGAAAAAAATAGAATAAGAAATAAAGTTATTCATAAAAAGATGAAGGTAGCATCAATTAAGGACAAATTAAGAAAAGCAAGAGTTAATAGTTTGGAATTTGGATATTTGCAATGTTGATGTAGTAATGCACTTGAATGAATGAGTGATTTGATATATGTAAAAGAAAAAAAAAGTTAGAGATAAACTGAAAATTATATAGATTGAAATAATAAAAAAAATTTAATATCTTTGCATCTTTAGAAATTTGACTCTAAACTGAGCAGAGCGGAGAGCAAGGATTTATATAACCGATCCAACTAGTTTGAGTTTAAGACTTTGTGGTGGTGATTTTGTACAAACATACAAACATACATGTGCATAAGTGTGCAGAAACTATTTACATGTTTTGAGGAGCATTTAGTAGTATAAATTTTGATGCTAGATTTTTTTTGTTATTATTGATTTTCATCTTTTTATCTTTTGTTTGAATGTGTCATCTTCTGTTATTTCTGTCATCATATTTATTTCTTCCATGATTTTTTTATTCATTTTATCTAAATGATGAGATATATGCAGCTTGAGAAAGCTTTGCATGAGATGCGTGGTGAAATTGCGGAAGTTAAGTATACATCAGATAAGAAGTTGGCTGAAGCTCATGCTCTGGAGGCCAGTCTTGAAGAAAAATATTTTGAGATTGAAGGAAAGCTGCATTCTGCAGATGCCAAGCTTGCTGAGGCAAGTCGAAAGAGTTCAGAGATAGATAGAAAATTAGTTGATGTAGAGGCTCGTGAACATAAACTTCACAAAGACTATCTGTCTTTAAATGCCGAGTATGCCCCTCCCTCCTCTATCTCTCTCTCTCATTTGCATGTTCCGTTCTTGATTTTTCTATATATATATATATATAGTATTGCAGTTGCTATACTTTTTGATCACTTCATTTTTTGATTGTGATTTTAATTACATTTTATGATATTCAGGCAAAAAACTTATAAGAAGGATCTTGATGAGCAAAGAGAATATTTGAAAGAGTGGGAAAAGAATCTGTAAGAAAGTCAAAAGAGGCTTCTTGAGGGGCAGCGTTCCATCAACGATAGAGAGGAAAGGGCAAATGAAACTGATAGAGTTCTTAAAAAGAAAGAAGAAGAGCTTGAAGAAGCACAAAAAATGATTGAGGTTGCTAGGGATTCGATAAAAGAGAAAGAAGATGACATTAATAATAGACAAAAAGCTTTAGCTTCTAAAGAGAAGGTTGACTTCTTTAAACTGGCTATATTTTTTCATTTGCTTCTTTTTATTATTTTTTTTACATTTTTGATTTCAGGAAGCAACTATTAAGATTGAGAATCTAGAGAAGAAGGAAAAAGAGTTGCTTGCAATAGAAGAAAAGCTGAATGCTAATGAAAGAGTAAGTGTTTATCTTTAAAGGTCTAGAACTCTTAATAATTGAACTTTTTGATGACCTGACAGATGTTGGGTTCTGTATCTTAATTTTCATCATATCGAATATTGGGATATGCATATTTGATTATTATGGCTTAAGAAAGAGGTCAGTGAATAGGTATATGAGAAAACATAGAACAAAACAATAAAGCAAGCGGGAATTATTGATATGTTTTGTATGAATATGAAATCAGATGGTTCAGAATAAGTTTTAGTACATTAGGTAAAAATTTTGGATGTAGGGTTTTACTAACCTTATTATATTTAGTGCAATATCCATCAAACCTTTTTAATTTTTTAGTGGACTTTAAATCTTGAAATGCAGAGTAGGGAAGATAAAAGGTAAAAAAGGGAGAGATTTGGTCTAGTCTAGATCTCCTGGCTACTATTTTCTTTGAATTGCAGACTTTTCTTTGTCATGCGTTTTAAGGATTTTCATTCATTTGAATTTGTTTGATCTTAAGCCTTAAGTTTTTTCTCTTAACTCTGCCATTTTCTATGTAATTATGATGTTCCTCTTTATTAGACTTGATAACCTGATGTTATCATTTGTCCTATTGAAGGTGGAGATGCAAAAGCTTCTTGATGATCATAATGAGGCTTTAAATTCCAAGAAACAAGAGTTTGAATTGGAATTGGAGCAGAGGAGAAAGTGCTTTGATGATGAGATGAAGGGCAAACTTGATGCTGTGGAGAAGAAGAAAATTGAAATTGACTGTAAAGAGGAACAAATTCTTGAAAGAGATCAGGATGTGGTGGGTGTAACAAATGATTCTCTAAACATCCAAGAGGAAAGCCAAGGAAATTCTGTTCATGCTGATGTGGTGGCAACAAGTTCGAGACGGAAAAGATGGCTCATTTTCATATCTGACATGTCAACTGGGAGCTGGATGCAGAGGATAGTATTTCACTTGGTGGGCGTCGAAAGAGGCATCAAATCTCAGCTCCTAGAACTCAGACTCCTGAAGAGAAATCTATAGTGGAAGAAATCATGGAAGTTTGTGAGATGTCTCAAAAGCTTGTCCAGGTAAAGTTTTTTTACTTTTCTTCTTGCTGTCACTTTTGTATTGCATTGGCATGCTGACCACTTTTGCATTGTTAGGAATGCTTTGTATCTTCTCGCTTGTTTTTTTCTTAATATGCCAATTGACCTGAGTTATTAGTTGTCTTTTTGACAGTTTGAAACGGAGGAAACATATGCTAACGTGGACAGTGATGGTGACATCATGGTGGAGTTGAGCGGGCTGAGTGGGGAAGATGGAGTTATTGTAGATTATGATGAAGATGCTGAAAACATAATGCGTCCATAGGGAAGAAGCTGTGGACTTTCTTCACAACGTGACAAGGTCCCGAGTATCTAGGGCATGGTTTTCTTTTCATCTCTGGTCACCAATCCTTTTTATTGTGTCTAGGCCATTGGGTTTTTGTTTTTTTCCTCCTTGTTTGGATTCCTTGTAGCCAGAATTGTATTCTACAAACAGAATTCAATTTATTGATGTCTCCCGTGTACAGATTCCTTGTTTTAGAGTTGTTGAATTGGCACAAACATAAAGATAGAGAATTTCTGAGAATTGGCAGAGAAATTTAATTTTGGGATATGTGTGGCAGCGTGATCCTTAGTTTCTAAGGAAGCAGAACAAAGAAATGGGGAGCATCAAGGAAGAGAAATTTAGGTTTTGCATTGATAGGGGAGGGACATTCACAGACATCTATGCAGAAGTCCCAGGCCAGTCAGACTGCTCTGTGATGAAGCTTTTATCAGTGGATCCATCCAATTATGATGATGCTCCCATTGAAGGGATTCGAAGAATCCTAGAAGAGTATGCTGGTCAGAAAATCCCACGGTCTTCCAAGATTCCGACAGACAAAATTGAGTGGATTCGGATCGGCACCACAGTTGCTACAAATGCTCTTATGGAGCGGAGAGGTGAGAGGATTGCTCTTGTGTGACTAGGGGCTTCAGAGACTTGCTTCAGATTGGAAACCAAGCTCGGCCAAACATCTTCGACCTCACAGTCTCGAAGCCCTCAAACCTCTACGAGGAAGTAATAGAGGTTGATGAGAGAATTGAACTTGTGCTGGATAAAGAGAAGGACTCTTCTTCTTCTTTGGTACAAGGAATATCTGGTGAACTTGTTAGGGTGGCAAAGCCTCTGGATGTAGAAGCACTAAAACCTTCGCTGAAAGGTCTCCTCGATAAAGGGATAAGCTGTTTGGCTGTTGTGCTGTTGCATTCATACACTTACCCTCATCATGAAATCTTGGTCAAGCAGTTAGCTTCAAGCATGGGTTTCAGGCATGTCTCTCTGTCATCAGCTTTGACTCCCATGGTTCGTGCTGTGCCCCGAGGCCTGACAGCTAGCGTTGATGCCTACCTGACTCCAGTCATTAAGGAGTACGTATCAGGCTTCATGTCAAGATTTGAAGGGGGCGCTGAGAAGGTGAATGTATTGTTTATGCAGTCTTATGGAGGACTTGCACCAGAGCAAAGATTTTCTGGGCACAAAGCAGTCCTTTCGGGTCCTGCAGGAGGTGTTGTTGGCTACTCGCAAACCCTCTTTGGGCTGGAAACATCTAAGCCCCTGATTGGGTTCGATATGGGTGGCACATCCACCGATGTAAGCCGCTATGATGGAAGTATGAGCAAGTTCTTGAGACCCAGATTGCTGGAGCTATCATACAAGCACCTCAGCTTGACATAAACACTGTTGCTGCTGGTGGTGGTTCCAAGCTGAAATTTCAATTTGGATCCTTCTGGGTAGGACCTGAATCAGTTGGGGCACATCCTGGTCCAGTTTGTTACAGGAAAGGTGGGGAATTAGCTGTTACAGATGCTAATTTGATATTAGGGACTGTTATTCCTGATCACTTCCCATCTATCTTTGGCCCTAATGAAGATCAGCCTTTGGACATTGAAGCCACAAGAAAAGCATTTGAGAAGCTATCTGTTGAGATAAATTCTTACAGGAAAAGCCAGGACCCTTCAGCAAAGGTCATGACAGTAGAGGAGATTGCCCTTGGATTTGTGAATGTGGCAAATGAAACAATGTGTCGGCCCATACGTCAGCTAACAGAAATGAAGGGGCATGAAACAAGAAATCATGCACTTGCTTGCTTTGGGGGTGCAGGTCCCCAACATGCATGTTCTATCGCCAGGTCACTAGGCATGTCTGAAGTCCTTATCCATTGGTTTTGCGGGATATTGAGTGCTTATGGAATGGGCTTGGCTGATGTTGTCGAAGAGGCACATGAGCCATATTCTTCTATTTATGGTCCTGATTCTGCGCTTGAGGCATCTCGAAGAGAGGCTGCTCTGTTAAAACTAGTAAGACAAAAGCTGAGAGAACAGGGTTTTAGGGATGAAAGCATCAAGACAGAGTCATATTTAAACTTGAGGTATGAGGGAACAGATACAGCCATCATCTGGTTAAACAACCAAAGGAAGAAGATGGGAATGACTATGCTGCTGAGTTTGTAAGGCTGTTCCAGCAGGAGTATGGATTCAAACTGCAAAACAGGAAAATCCTAATCTGTGATGTGAGGGTTCGAGGCATCGGAGTCACTAACATCTTGAAGCCTCAAGAGCTTGAACCAGCTTTGGCAAATCCTGTAGCAGAAGGTTGTTATAAAATATACTTTGGTAATGGGTGGCAAGACACACCATTATTCAAGCTTGAGAAGCTGGGTTATGGCCACGTTCTGCAAGGCCCTGCAATCATCATGAACGGGAACAGTACAGTGATTGTCAAACCTGACTGTAGAGCCATCATTACCAAGTATGGTAATATAAAGATTGAGGTCAGCTCAGCCCCCAGTACCATAGAGATTGCAGACAGGATTGCGGATGTGGTGCAGCTTTCTATATTCAACCATCGGTTTATGGGCATTGCGGAACAGATGGGTTGGACCCTTCAAAGAACTTCTATTTCAACAAACATAAAGGAGAGGCTGGATTTTTCATGTTCCTGTGCATCTTGGGGCCATGTCGAGCACGGTGTGTTGGCAACTCAAATACTGGGGAGAGAACCTTCATGAAGGAGATGTTTTGGTAACTAATCATCCTCGTGCAGGAGGAAGCCATCTGCCTGATATTACTGTGATTACTCCGGTCTTTGATAATGGCAAGCTGATATTTTTTGTGGCAAGCAGAGGGCATCATGCAGAAATTGGTTGGATAACTCCGGGAAGCATGCCACCCTTCTCAAAAGCTATATGGAGGAAGGGGTGGCCATTAAAGCATTCAAGCTTGTTGAAAGAGGTGTCTTTCAAGAAGATGGTATCATACATCTTCTTCAGACACCTGGTTGGGATGAGAACATTCATGCAGTAAAATCCCAGGGACCCGTAGGCTTCAGGATAATTTGTCTGATCTTCGAGCCCAAGTGGCAGCAAACCAGAGGGGAATCACGCTTATCAAAGAACTCATCGATCAGTATGGTCTGAATACTGTTCAATCTTACATGATCCATTTGTCCAGAAAAAAGCTGAAGAAGCGTGAGGGAAATGCTCAAAATGGTTGCTGGTAGAGTTGAACAGGAAAAAGGGTCTGCTGTTATGGAGGAAGAAGACTATATGGATGATGGCTCTGTTATCCACCTTAAGCTCAGCATTGATGCCAAGAAGGGCGAAGCTACTTTTGACTTTGAAGGGACAAGCCCAGAAGTTTATGGTAATTGGAATAGCCCTGAAGCAGTAACTGCTGCGGCGGTGATCTACCACCTCCACTGTCTGGTAATGTGCTCACATCCCAAAGGGTAACCGATGTCATCCTAACTGCATTCCAGGCGTGCGCTTGCTCTCAGGGATGCATGAATAACCTGACCTTTGGTGATGACACTTTTGGTTACTATGAAACTATTGCGGGCGGCAGTGGAGCGGGACCAAGCTGGGATGGAACGAGTGGAATTCAGTGTCACATGACTAATACTAGGATGACTGATCCTGAGATTTTTGAGCAGCGGTATCTGGTTCTTTTGCACAGGTTTGCTATTCGAGAAAACAGTGGGGGTGATGGTTATCATAAAGGGAGTGATGGCCTTGTCAGGGAAATAGAGTTTCGACGGCCTGTTATAGTGAGCATTCTCTCAGAGAGGCGAGCGTATGCCCCGAGAGGATTGCAGGGAGGAAAAGATGGGGCTCATGGGGCAAACTATCTGATGAGGAAAGACAAGCGAAAAGTGTATCTCAGAGGTAAGAACACTATCGAGGTGGATGCAGGTGTAATTCTTCAGATTCTTACTCCAGGAGTTGTTGGATTTGGCAGTCCTCGTTGATATTTTCATGCTGCCCTTCAGCTGCTGTCATTCTCCTTTCATATGTTTTCTCCTCCTACAGGAAGAATGACATCCTCTTTTCAGGAAACATATTGAAAATAAAAATTATGGTTGCGGTGTATTCTATAATTGATTTCATAACCAATCCCTGTCTTGCCTTGTGCTGTTATAGTTTTGTTGAATAAAAGGCACCATTTAAAAAATCCATCAGTCAAATCAAAATGACCTTTTCCTCTATAATTTGGAATATGCTTTGCAATCTAGATTTTTGATGATGCACTGGTCTTCAGCAGTCTAATTTCTTTATTTGCAATTTCTGCTCAAACTGTTTTATAAACTCATGATTACAAAACTGAGAACATCATCCAGTATCCCCATTCTCTATACATTGCTGATGATTCTGCAATAAAATGAATCCTTGCACCCAAAATTCTCCTAGCAAATGGAAATGTCGTTTCCTGCATGTATTTCTGAGTAGATTGGTCATGATACCATTTCGGTGTGGAAGTTGTGCTGGTGACTTTGGTTTAGACCTTTCATCTGTCCACAAGTTTCATTGTGGAAGTCATGCTGGTGACTTTAGAGAACCTGATACATTCTCAAAAACTCTCCTCTTGGGTGGATATATTTGTATAGGAAATGATGCTGCATCAAATTGGGGTGATGTCTAGCAGTTGGCTGTGAAAATCTTGGATGCTTTTGAAATAAATGTTGTCAGCATCTGTTTTTGCTTCAGTTCATAAGCATGCCATCCAGCTGTTTGTTTTTGGGGAACATTTCAGCACTAATCATCATTTAGTGCTGGTGAAACTATTTTGCTATCACCGAAAGCATAAACGGTTAGCAAAGAATGGTAAATTTTTCGATATGGTAAATTTTTCAGAATGGTTAGCATAAACGGTTAGCATAAACTTTGCAGAATGGTTCTTATTATTCGATATGGTAAATTTTTCCTTTTCTGGATTTTGGGAGCAGAATTAACCTGCTTAAAAATGTTATTACTACCTGCTACTTGAGAAATATCTATTGCTGCAGCCATGACCCTCAAATGCCTTGTCAGCTCGAATCTTGCAAGCAAAATTTAAGTAGAACTATGACATCTATGAGCTTTTAAATAAAGGAAATAGATATTTTTTAGATTGCAGGTAAGGATGGCAATGTGTCATGTTGGGTTTTGTCAAAATAGTCATACTGGGCCCACTTATTTTTAAGATCCATACCCTACCTCCTTGCCTAACTATGACTTCGCTTGTCACTAATAGATTCCCATCGAAACCATCAATGGAAGTCATTATAGCATTGTATTGGCCCTTATTTTAACATGGATTTTATTATATCATAAGAAGTATCAGTCCTCCAGTATTTTTCCATCATCATATTGTGTTGTTTGGCAGTCAACGTGCAGACTATGCACTTGCTAACAGCACTCTGGGGTAATGCAGGTAACTGTCCAGTATATGGTGGGGCTATGATGCATGTGTTGAGTGCATTAGATGGTTGCTTTGAACAGAGTCAAGCACTGTTGGGTGTTATTTACTCGTTCCGAAGTAGTGAAGGACATAAAAGCATAAATGAGCTGTAATCTTAATTATTGTCCCACCGCTCATTATTCAAATGAAATCCTTACGATATGCTGTTGTGTAGAAACAACCTTACTCTAGATTCATTTGAACTTCTTAAAAACTTTCCAACAAAGAAATTAAGTAGTTTGTACTTTGTATTGCATCTGTGTTGCCCAGAGGCATCATATTGTGCAGCAGAAGCTCAGACTAGTAGGAAAAGATGCCTGATACTATTGTGATAATGAAATACAGTTTCTAAGGTTGGTTTTCCCCCGCATCTTAGTACATGTGATCACATTTTTTTTGAACACTCTAACATGAATTTCGGAATGTCTTGAACGTTATTAAGTTCCGGTTTGATGGCTGATATAAAGAAGTATAGACTTGCATTTCTAACTATATAAAGAGGTCTGCTACTTAAATTAGTTTTTCGTTAGGTGAAGGCAATGATAGGATAAAAGGCAGCTTTAAGTAAAAGACTAGAAGAGACCATGTGATTGATTGGATTGTGTAATAAATATTTTTAAGGAATACAGTATTTGTTTTACTTAGTTGACTAGTATCATTACTTATCATCCTACATTGCTGCATATTAAAGGAATATGCCACAGTTTACGTAATGAATGACTTGTACTACATGCATTGTCTTGAATTCTCATTTGAAGTTAACAAGCCAATTGATAGTAAAAACAAATCAAGAAATTGATCCTAGATCCCAAATGTCAACTTTATGAATCCATCTATAATAAGGTTGTTGAAATTCTTTATCATTATTCTACTCATGTTGGCTAAGTCTTGCACTTTCTCATTATTGATCTGTAGAAAGAAATGCAAATCATTTCCACTGGCATGGCTCTAGGTTTTTATTTTACATGACCATGCAGAATCTTTAGCTTTCCGTCTCTTAATCTTCAATGCCTGCTTTATCATGAGTGTATTCACTTCAAGTTTTATTGTTCCTATTCTACTGCACTTCTGCCCTTGCATTAAAGCCCTCGACGAATTTACCAATTACTCCATGTTTACCTCTTCCCTACTTTTGCTTGGTTCATAATTAAAGTTGATCAGAAATTAGCATCTCTGTTTTCTTCATGAAGAAAACTAAAACTCGACTCTTATATTGGTACGGTAACCAGGCTGCACCCTGTCCAAGGGGACAAGAATTTGATAGATGCTGTAATATATAGGTGTAGGCATTAACTGATATGAGAAAGGGTCAAGTAACATAGATAGATCATATAGGTGATCCCAGACTTTTAGAACAGTGTTGTTTATTAATTTGTCTAATATAGGTCATTTTGTGGATGCCATTTTCTTGCCATGTAAACTAATGGTGGATCTTGAGGACATATAAGGTTGAGTAATATCAGATTGTCTTTATAAAACATTTCACCCTCTATATTTGGTGACTTTTCCTTGTCTTTGAAGTGATACTGCTGTTCTCTTCCTCCCTTTAATTTAAGTAAAATTTTATATTAATTAGTAGGCATATTCTTGAATGTTTGTCCAAAGCTAATGGCACAATCTGCCTGTTAGTTTTGGATCATTTAAGGCTTATCAGCATCTTGAAAGTTGCATTGGTTGCTGAGCTTGACACAGGTTTCCTATATTCTGTAGGCATTGTATTTGCCGTATCATTCTGAATTTTTCCCTAATACTCATTAGCATTTAAATTTTGTATGTGCTGGCATAGCTCTTGATGAAAGAAAATGAGATGGAGGTTCAGTTGACAAAAAATCTTCTTTCTGAGAAAGAAGAGACTATATCAAACTTGCAACAAGCCCTTGCAAATTGTCAGTCAGAATTAGCTGAACAAGTGAAAAGGTTAAACGAGGCTCTTCAAATTGAGGTAATTTACTGTGTTCTCAGACGATAGAATTATGCATTCATTCGACTTAGTAATGACCGCATGCTTGCTTTGAAATACAGGCAAATATCAAACAGGAAAATGAGAAGCAAAAGAAGATTGTTTGTGTTTTGAAGGTTGAGATTTTTGTGGCACTTATCTCAGAGCCTAAATTGACCTATTAATTACTATAAAATTGTGTTGTCAGATGAAATATAATAATTTACTTAATTTTCTATGCTTCAGAAAAGGAATGAGAACTGGACAAAGGAGAAGGAGGAACTGAACAAGGAAAACCAAGTCCTTTTGAAACAGATAGAAGATTTAAAATCAAGTACTGATGACCATAGTGCATCCATATAATGTTACATGTTTTGTTTGCTTTTCCTAATCTGGTCAAATTTGACAGGCAGGAAGACCACAGCTGACTCAGTGGACCAAGCCACAAAGGAGAAGGATACTAGAATACAGGTCCATATTTCATCCTGAAAATCTTGGTTTTTTTGATCCATGTGGATGTTTCACTAACATATAAGAAAACAGATACTGGAGAAAACTTTAGAGAGAGAGAGGGATGACAACAAGAAAGAGAAAGCAAAGCGGCAGAAGAATGAGAAGGCAGTACTTGAGCTTATTCAGACAGTAAGCAAGGTTTTTCCGATGGCTGATCCGTAGCATCTTGGTTCTATTTCTGTAAATGAAAATTTAAGCATGCTTGTTCTATATTTTCTAAGTGCTCCTTAAAAATTTAAACTTATTTTTGACTAAAGGCTTATCTTGTTATGCTTGCAATACCTGATGTCAAGTTAATACTTCAGTGAATATTGCTGATGTGTGATATGAACATGGGAGCTTGATGTGTAGATCATGTGATTTCTATCTTGTTTTTTTATAGTAAGGTTGCGGCATACCAATTCTACATACATAACATAAATCGACTTATCTTTTACAAATAACTTGAATATGCCTCACCCAATTAGCCAATATTTAGTTTTCATTCTCCCCCATTAAGATTTTCTCTGCGTAGTTGATTCAAGGCTATGCCGTAGCTAATGAGAAGCTTAGCTAATATATGATGTTCTCATAAACAAAATTAGGAACAAAGTTCCTGTTGGATCTTTATTCTTGTGTTCTTCAGCTTAGATTGCTAAGAATTTAGCTTTTGAGATGCTTATTTGTTCTACTTCACCATAGAAGTTGCCTAATTCTCAATTTGGCTATTATTTCTATCGAGTCTATGTTCCTTTATATTGAATCAACTTTTATTTGCTTTGTTTTGGTTTAGGTCAGAGCAAATGAACCTCTATTCAGCAGTCAGCTTTTAGAAATTTCTGTGGAAAAATTTTAAGAAATTGTGTCAAAATTAAGAAACTTAGAAAAAATAAAGAAAATAAACTATGCCAAGCAAAGAAATAAGACAGCATTTTCAGACCATTATGTGTACTATTTTGCTGATTTCACATTAAGTTGGACGAAAAATAGTTGAAAACAGAAATAAATGAAGAATTGGCAATAATGGAATAGATAGCTCGTATGTGTAAGTGAATTTTGGTTCATAGTTCTGTTTCGCTTAAAACATAAAATCCTTCCTATTGTAGATTTATTCTGGGAAAATCAAAGCTTTCCTGTTTCAGCTTCATATTCTGGAGTTTCTGGCAGGACTCAAAAACCCTGACACATAGTGTGCCAACATTTTTACCATGAGAGCGTATCCATACCTTTTTAATCTGTCCAGCTGGAAATTAGTCATGATAATTTACACAATGCCACTATACGCGCTTTCTGGACAACTCTTTTGTTTTATGTTTCCATAGTCTGCTCAAACTCTTTGTGAAGATGGAGTTTGAAAAGTCTGCTTAGTGACCTGAGTCCTGACAGAATTATGACAATTTAAATGACAGCAGTATCCTGGTAGAAACTCCGAAGAAGCATCAAACTGAAATTCAGTAGTCTTTCAGGAAAGTGACTGATTATTTAGAAGCCTTTTTTGTCCCACTCTTTCATGTCTATTTGAGCAAAATTGCTGCAAACTTTTAATGTGCTATATTGTAATTTATCCAGTAAGATAACTGACCAAATAAGTAGCCATGTGTATAAAGAAATCATGGCTAACTTATTTTCTGACATTTATAGGACAAAAAGAGACTTGCTGAGGAACTTTCAAAGCACAAACTTGCCATATGCGGTGTGCTGGAGGTATACATTATTCTTGTTACCTCTGTTTAGTTGACTTTTTTTTTTTGTTCACAAGACCATGACTTTCACCTTTAGTTTGTGTTTCATCATGTCCTAGTGCCATGCTATTTTTCATCTTTTTCAGTGATTTAGTTATTCACATTGATTGCACACATGCTTGCTTGAAAATTGTGGTACTTGTTTGTGAATTCTTCTACTGAGTTTTGATTTTGATAATTTCAAAAAAGATGTGATTTTCAAAATTCATGGTGAGAATATCCTGCAATTTGATTCTGTATACCGTGTTGGATTCATAATGTGCAATAGATTGCAGAGAGTTATGAGACACCTGATGGTATGTGAGCTGATGGATGAAGCATACAATTTTGTCCCAAGATGTGAAGTGCCGACATAATTTTGACAGTATTCTCTCCTTAAAGGTTATAATTATCATGCTGTGCATTTGAAGGAACTTTTTCATGGATGATGCATCCTTTTTGAACCATGAATCTGTTTCATCCTAATCTAGACAAGACCACTAGGCTAAAATATTCTTGTCAAACTGGAAATAGTCTTTTGATTTTATTTTTGTTTAAAGCTCAATGGTTTCTAATGATCGTACATCATTCCTTTACCATGCTTTCCTCCAGTCAATTAATTTCACCTGCTTGTAAAAATGTGCTCATTTTTTTGTGTAGCCTGGAAAATGAGAATAATCTTTCAGGTAGTGTGCAGATGCTGAATAATAGTGTCTTTATTTTCTTGTGTCTAAACCTCCAGATGATGGTTTTTAGTTAGGCCTCCAACTGTAGGGTTAGTGGACCCATGAGCACTGGTCAGTGCTCATGTCACTTGCGTTGTGGTGTGGTGGGGTTGCAAACCAAGTAATGCTGTGAAAGCTCACAGAGAGAGAGAGAGAGAGAGAGAGAGAGAGAGATGTAATTTGCATATGCACACATTTACGTGCACATGCAAGTGGGCGAAGAGAGGAGACTGGACCACCTGTCTAAAGGAAAGTGTCACCATCTATTTTTTCAATATGACAATTGTTTCTTTCATGTATGGATCAACAAGCATCAATGGAACTTATGGTCCTTGGAGCAAAGAGAAGCTGTGGAGTGAAAAATAAATGAGGAAGCGAGAGTCATGGATTGGCATATCTGGCTGATAGGGGTTGATTGGGTTCATATTTGGTTTGGTGATAATGGCATCATTGTAATCTAAATGTTGGATCAACTCAGTTGCTCTAAAAGGTTTTACATCTAAGAATCTCTATAATGGAAATATATGTTCTATATATATATATATATATATATATATTGAATAAGGTCTGGTTTCAGGCTGGTCCTCAAGTTCCCAATAGCCTAGCAAAAATGTTAGTAGGCCAAACTTTCATTCCTAGAGCTTGTTATACTGCCAGTCTAAGTAGTTCCTGATCTGATATGTCCAGACATAACTTGCTGCATCCCAAGTGCTACTACAAATTGGAATGTGCTTGGAGTAGCTCTTATATTTTCAATGACATCATCTTTGGTTGTACTAAAATATTGTTGGATGTATTTCTTGTGAAGTATGTACATGACTTAGTAAAGAAACTAGTTGCACCAAACCATCCAGTTTGTACCTTTCATTCTTTCATGGAACGATAATCCATGCATGAGTATCTTTTCTTTTCAGGGGTATCCAAATTTTTGTTTGGTTATCCTCTTGGATTTATATTTTCCTCTTATTTATGAATGTTTGCAGGGAACTGGAATAACTGATATTCAACTTCCTTCTGGGTTTAGCTTGGATGCAGAAGCTCATAAATACTTCTTTTCCACTTCTAGCTTGGAAGAGGCAGCGAATTCCCTTTCAAATGATGGGCAGGGTAGTCATTCCCTCCCTTCAGACACTACACCTATGGATATGCCCATTGCCGCTGCAGGTTCTGTTATGGTTATTCATATTGTTGTATTTTCAAGAAGCTTCACAATTATAAGTTCTCCTTTGTGCCTTACACAGGTCGGCAGGTTCCCTCTCAGCAGGTGAGACTTTCTACACCTTTTGTGAAAGCAACACAGGAAAAAGAGAGAGGGTCTGCTGTGGTTAAACCAATTATTGAAGCGCGCAAGGCAGGGAGGCGGCTTGTACGTCCTCGCCTTGAGAGGCCTGAAGAACCTCAAGTTGACATAGAAATGTCAGGAATGGAAGGGTCTACTGCAACAGAAGAAGGGAAAGCTGGTACATCTCATGAACCAGAACTTACTGGTGACATTTCCTTGCCACATCCATCTTCTGTCCACAAACGCCTGGCTTCATCATCAGCATCAGAGCTAAGAGAAGAATCTGTTGGACAAGATGAGAGTGGGCCTGATGTTGCTCCTCCACTGAAGAAATCCAAGAACTCTGATGTACAAGAGGGCTATGAAGCACAAGTCATCCCATCTGAGAATCCTGACATGGTACAGCAGCCATCTGCTCCATCTGTTGATATTTCTGATACACAACCACCTGTGGAAGACATGGAATCTAATCAAGCTCCAGGTGACAGCATGGCAAGAGTGGATGGCACTACAACCAAGCAAGAAATAGAGGAACATCAAAGGATACCCCTGGATGGCACAAATCAAGAAGAAGATATTCAATATGAAGGGGATGCAATTACAGAAGAGGTTGCTGGTAAGTCAAAAGCACCAGTAGAATCACTTGATGAATGCTTAAAGAATGAAGATAGAAAAGATATGCCTGTGGATGGTGAAGATGAGAGGGAAGAGGGGGAATTGATGCCTGATGAACCAGAACAGGAACAAGAGGATGGCACATCTGTAGAATGCCAGCATGAGTCTGTGCCTGGTGATGTAGATCGGGTTGGGGTTGAAGCTGGGGAGGTTGTTGAGATTGCCTCACCTGAAGTTGTGAGTGAGAAGAGTGAAAGTGTTGATGCTACCGAAGAGGTTGTTGAAGGCAGTGATAACAGTGATCAGGGTGCTCCTGATGCCGTGCAAAATCCACAGACATCTGCAAGCATGTCTGAGGTTTCACCAAGCACTCTTTCAGAAGGTGCAGCTTCAGAACAGCAGAACCTCAATACTGTTGCAGATACAGAAGAATCACGGGGCCACAGAACAATAACCTTATCTGAGAGAGCTAAACAGAATGCCATTTTGAGACAACAAGGCAGAATGACAGCTCAGCCACCCTCCAGAGGCCGGGGCAGAGCTGCTAGTTACAGGGTACATAGTTCTGTCTCTTGATTTGTGCGTTTGTTCCAATTTATCATTTTTCTCATGGCATTGTCATACATGACAATTGATTGTTGGGATTTATGCATTTTCATGAGTTTATAACAATAGTTCTATGTTTTTACAGAGAGATGGCAATCGAGGGGTATTGCGAGGTGGCCGACGTGGACGTGGGTCCACATTTGGTGATAGAGAACAAGGCTGAATGATAGGAGAATGGTAAGCCCCTAAACATCTCATTTAAATTTGTTGAATTTGTAAAATTAGTATTTGGCTTCAGAGGTGTTCCACTTTGGTTGAGCTGTGGTTTAATTAAAGCCGCTAAGATGAATTTTGCCATGGAGATGTGTCGCTTTTTACTAGTTCTTTGTTGAAGCAACTCAATGTATATTATCATGCCTAGTAAATTATGCTGAACCCATATGACTAGCATATCCCTCAATTCAATGATCAATACAGAAGTCGATGTTTAAAGCTTAACCCACATTTTATTGTCACTTTTGCTCTCTAGCATCCTGAGACTGCTTTTTGTAATATCAGGGCTCAAGCTGTGTTTTATAATGCCCAGTGTTTTTCTTTAGATTATTTGGAGGCTCACGACTGCATAGCAAGATGGGATTTGAGTTACCGCCGCAATCTTAGAATGTTCCATCTTGCTTGAGAACTGACTGCATCTTTCTCCACCGACAGCGCTTGAGAACTCTAAAATCTTTATTTTCAAGAAGTGGTCCTATTTTGAGAACTCTAGAATCTTTATTTTCAAGGAGTGGTCCTATTTTGCATGACTGCTGTCCAGTAAATGATGAGATCTACCATGAGGTAACGCAAACAAATCCTTCTTCTAATAAAACCAGTTCCAACATCAGCTTGATCTTGAAGACAAAACAGTGAGAACTCTGCAACCCAAACAAACCTGGCTAGCATATTACAGGTGGCGCCTAGTCGAGTCACTAAATCTAGATCTAGTTCCGTTTTGTAGAAATGGGTTGTGATGCTTTTTCTGTGACGCTAACATGAGGTTGGAAAGGCGGCAAATGTAGATATTTGCTGCATGCAGGATTGAACACGGATAGGTAGAGGTTCTTGGGAGCACTCTAATTTGCTCAGAGGCTCTGGAGGCCAACACTTGGAATAAAGGGGGAGACCAAGACGGACGGCGTTTTTAAGTCCCAAAATCCAACGCTTAATTTGCCAATAACACCGGTCACAAGCAGGCTCCCTGTGAAGTGTCAGATCAAGGCTGCTATCCTGAGCTAAGTCTCCAGAGGAATCATCTTAGAGTGCCAGGATGAGAATATCAGATAAATGTTCTACGGTTGCCGCCGAGCATAGAAAATGGTATTATCACTTAAAGAGATGCTCATTTATGATCAAATGAAACTAAATAAAATGGCAGGTGATAATATCCAAAACACTACAGCTGTTTATCTCAGAAACTAAACTATACATTCTTTCAGGAGTCTGCATGAGCAAGCAGTCAACAAATTTATTTAACAACCTCAGAAACCAGATCCTCAATTTACAACACATGATTGTTACTTTTATTTTTTAAGAAAAACTGACAGCAGAATGAAAAATATAACCCTCTTGACTGTTGACCATCATTTTTTTAAAGGCAGTCTGAAAAGAGCACATAGGATGAATGGAAGACCATTCTGTTATTAGGCAACCTGATATTGTTAAGGCTGCCGTTGTTCCTCTCTTGTTGCCGCCACTGAATAAATCTCATAGCTGCATACTGGAGCCAGGAAGCAAAATGACTGCCTGCCTTTTCTGAGTACTTGTCAATGCAGTCATCGAAACAAGAATATGATATTTAGCAATTTTCTACCCCTGAATTTTGTTTTGAAGTCAAACTGCCAATAGTTTCATATGTATTTAGAGAGAACAGTTTTTGGTGTTTGCAACGATTGTACATTTCATGGTAATAAGAACAATAAAGGCCAAAATATTTTTTCCGTAAAATTGTAGGAATGGAACATGTAACAAAAACATGCTCACAGGGACGTGTGTAGTGTGTGTTCGAGGGTACCCTCAAATGATGAATATAGTGTAACAAGTAAAATATAGATTACTGCTCTCATATAACAAATATAGTGTTTACTTCAAGATAGTGAAAAGGCTAGGTGGAGCATGTTGATGGAGCCCTCTCCTATGCCTAGAAGATTAGGCATAGCTTCAAATATACATCTCTAAACTTATATATGCACATTTATCTACAGATTATTAAATCCTCTAAAATTATTAGGTCCTTAAAATGAAATAGTTATATGATAACTAAATCATAGCCTCCCATTAAGGTGGGTAATAATGAGTTTGATATCTTGATAATCATTGAGGCACTCCATGCCTGGTGCTTATCAACCATCGGAATTATCATTCATTATATGATAAGTCAGCGTAACTATTACATAGACAGTCAGGTGAGCCGAGCTTCACTCGGGCTTGGTTGTCTATTGATAGGTTACACTGATTATATCATTTAATGGTTGGACCTAACCAGAACTTTCAGTGGAGGCACTTCATGCCTGCTGAAGAGGTATATGGGGCAAAACTGAACACTAAGAATTGTTTGGGGAAATAATTGGTTTTGAACCTACTCTTAGATGCATATGGGTTAGCCAAGCTTCACTTGGGCATGTATGTAGTTTATAGATCTTAGTGCCCGCTAAAGAATTAAGAATAATTCTTTGAATTGGGGTGTAGAGGCTGCCAATTTGAACAAAATAGTAGAATAATCTTTAGACTAAAGTCCAAGTCTTTAGACTGAATGAATTTATATACTAATAAACTTTAGTTTTTCCTTATGTAGAACATGGCCACTAATTTATCATTAAGGTCCCTATTGGATAGTGACAAGTTGAATGGTTCCAATTTCAATAGCTGGTTCAAAAACTTAAGATCGTCCTTGAGCATGAGAGGATTCTATATATTCTGAATAATCCTGCACCAAAGATAACTGATGCAAACAGCCAAAGTTCTGAGAGAGACACTTATCAGAAGTGGCTCAATGATAGAACTAGCGTGCGTTGTATCATGCTAGCAGCAATGAACGATGAATTCGGTTGCGGTTCGAGAATGCTCAGTCAGAAGAAATCATTCAAGCGTTGAATGAATCTTTCGGCACACCCGACGATGTTGAAAGGCACAAGACTAGTTGTGCTATTTTCAATGCTCGAATGAGGGACGGATCTCCTGTCACTGATCATGTATTATACATGATCGAGAAGATAGAACTCCTAAGCAAGCTCGGCTTTCCTTGCCTCCATCCTTCCGACCTTTCCTTACTCATTTTCGAATGACAGCCTGCAGTCAGCTACTACGGTTTGTTGGGGTTGTTACAGAACTTTGAGAAGGATAACCAGCTCTCTAAGGGTTTGGCTAATGTGGTTAAAGGATCTAAGGTAGGGCGTAAACCCTTTGGGAAAGGGAAGAAGAAAAAGAATAATAAAAAGGTGCAACATGCTAAGACATCTATAAGGGGTCAGATGCAGAAGAAGAAAGTTGATAAAAGTCAAGCTGAATGCTTTCACTGCAAGATGCAAGGGCACTGGAAGAGGAACTGTCCTCTTTACATTGCCATACTTGATCAAAACAGGCCAAAGAAGAAAAAGAAGCAAGATGTTGCTCAACAAGGTATTTATATAATAACACCTTATAATTTTTTTATATATGATAATTAGACCTGGGTATTGGATACTGGGAGTCCTTTTAACATTTGCAATTCATTGCAGGGACTACAGGTCACCAGAAGATTTGAGGACAATGAAAGATTCCTTAATGTCGGCGATGGAAGATTAGTTCCAGTTCTGGCATTAGGAGTTCTTGAAATAGTTTTCAATAGAAATGTCATTATACTAAATGATTATCATTTTTGCCCAACGTTCTTCTTGAACGTAATTTCTGTAGGTCTTCTGGCCAAAAGTCATTATGAAATTTCAATAAAGGATGTTACTTTGAATATCACTATGAATGGAGTCACTGTAATGACTGGGCATTTATCTAATGGCATTTATATATTATCACAGCCTGTGAATGTAGTGTACAATTCAAGTAAGCGTCCTAGAACAACTGATGTCACAGACATTTATCTTTGGCACCATCGGCTGGGTCATATCAATAAGAACAGATTAAACAGGTTAACTCAAGAGGGCATCCTTCGAGTTGATGATTGTGAATCATTAACTACCTGTGAATCCTATTTTCTTGGTAAAATGACCAAGTCATCTTTTACTGAAAAAGGTGAAAGAGCCAAAGAGCTATTGAGTCTAGTACATACTGATGTATGTGGACCAATGAGCATTTATGCCAAAGGTGGATATTACTACTTCATTACTTTTACAGACGACATTTCTAGGTTTGGTTATGTCTATCTTATGAGACATAAATCTGAGTCGTTTAAAATGTTCAAGCTATATAGTAAAGAAGTAGAAAAATAAATAGGAAAATGTATTAAGACCCTTCGATCAGATCAAGGAGGCGAATACCTTTCCAATGAATTTGTGACATATTTAAGAGAGAATGGGATTCTCTCCCAATGGACTCCTCCTGTAACACCGCAGCATAACGGTGTGTCGGAAAGAAGGAATCGAACTCTGTTAGACATGGTTCGGTCCATGATGGGTTTTGTGAGCTTGCCAATATCATTTTGGGGATACGTATTAGAATCAGCTTGTCATATTCTTAATAAGGTTCTAAGTAAGTCTGTTTCTAAAACTCCACATGAGATGTGGTATGGACATAAATCGGTTATTACCTATCTGAGAGTCTGGGGGTATCCGGCTTATGTGAAACGTGCAAAATCAGACAAACTTGAACCCAAATCTGACAAATTTTTTTTATCGGCTATCCGAAAGAGACCAAAGGATATTACTTCTATAATACTGAAGAACAAAAGCTGTTCATTAAGATGCTGAAACGTTTTCTCCTGTGGCAATGCTGAAATCCATTCGGATTATGCTAGCTATAGCAGCACACTTCGATTATGAGATTTGACAGATGGATGTTAAAATCGCTTTTCTAAATGGTGATTTAGAAGAACATGTGTATATGATACAGCCTGAAGGTTTTATATCTGAAGATGAGTCTAAAGTGTGCAGGCTACAGAAGTCCATTTATGGACTTAAGCAAGCATCTAGGAGTTGGAACATATGATTTGATAAAGTGATCAAATCTTATGGCTTTATTAAAAATAAAGAAGAACCTTGCATTTATAAATGGGCTAATGATTCTGTTATTGTATTTCTTGTATTATATGTGGATGATATTCTCTTAATCGGGAATGATATCCATGCATTACAAGGAATAAAGACATGGTTATCATCACAATTCTCCATGAAGGATCTTGGAGAAGCATCATACATCTTAGGGATGAAGATCTATAGAGATAGATCTAAGAGGATGCTTGGTTTATCCCAATCTACGTACATTGACACAGTGCTAAAGAGGTTTAGCATGGAGAATTCCAAGAAAGGCTATCTTCCGATAGGCCATGAAATTCATCTTTCTAAGAAGGATTGTCCGACAACTCCTAATAAAAGAGAACGTATGAGTCGAATTTCATATGCTTCGACAGTGGGATCGATTATGTACACCATGACATGTACAAGACCAGATGTGGCATACTCACTAGGAGTAGTGAGTAGATACCAATCTGATTCAGGAAAAAAATACTGGTAAGTTGTTAAGATAATCCATAAGTATTTGAGAAATACTAAGGACCAGTGGTTAGTCTATGGATAGTCTGATTTGAAACATGTTGGATATACTGATTCCAGTTTCCAATCAGATCATGATGATAGCAAAAGTGTATCGGGTTTCATGTTTATCCTAAATGGTAGAGCTGTTTGCTGGAAAAGTTCCAAGCAATATACAGTGGCAGATTCGGTGTGCGAGGCAGAGTACATCGCTGCATCAGATGCTGCGAAAGAAGCTGTGTGGCTACGAAAGTTCATCTCCGCGCTTGGAGTGACACCTTCCATATATGGACCAGTCCTATTGTACAGTGACAGCACTAGTGCCATAGCTCAAGCAAAGGAACCACGAGCACATCAGCGCACCAAGCACATACTGCGCCAGTTTCATCTTATTCGAGAGATTGTAGACCGAGGTGACATAAATCTTCAGAAGATTGATGAAAAGGAAAACCTAGGTGACCCATTTACTAAAGCACTCAGCATCAAGGAGTTTGACAACTATAAGTTGAAGATGGGTATTAGATACTGTAATGAGTGGCTTTAGGCTAAGTCGGAGTTTGTTGGGAATTGTATACTAAAGCCAATCATTTGATGATTGTGCTAATAAAAATTGTATATAAATTGATATATTAATAAAAGTTATTTGGCAGTTTATTCATTACAAGAACATTTTTTTAATACTCTGATTGTAATGAAGCCCTTAGGATCTTCTTTCACGATAAAGGAGGATTTATCTTTGAAGGTCCTCAAAAAGGTTCGCGACCATATGATATACTATGACAGGGCCATAGTACTATCAATTATAGGACGTTGTATATCATATTTGTTGGTTGTCCTCTTAACCAAGGAGTGTAGAGACACTGGTATGACATACAGGTGAAAGTGTAGGAGTACATTTCACCGAACGTGACTCATTTTCGGATACTCTACTGTCAAGAGTTAATCCGAGAAGATATAGGTATAAGTATCCTTTAGACCTGAAGATCACAACCAGTAGCTTACAAGAAACTCATTGTACTTAGGTGCCGGACCACCTGGATTTCTAATCCAGCTACGAAAGGTTACTGGGTGCAGTCTAGTACTTGTGATAGTCAGTTGTGGATCAAGATGAAATTTGACCTATCCCGTTAAAAGGAAAATGCTTGTGTTTCAATTTAGCAAGACCTTGGCCAAGGCACTTCATATGAAAGTCACATGATCACTAAAATTGAAATCACTTTATGGATTTGCTATTTATAGTTGACAGGCTCTTAAGCCATCCTTAAGATTTGTGGTCAAGAGGATGAATTATACGGTAAATGTTTCTTAGGGTTCTTGGAGTTTGCTCGGCAACTCTTCGACCTATCCGGACGTCGGGTTCCATTGCTAGATGGGCACATCGATTAGTATAGAAAGTTGTTTCTATGCTACCGGCTTAGGTTCGAACCTAGAGAGTCACACGCATAGAAGTTTCCTAGGATGATCTGTTTGCTGATCAACGATTGAGAATCGTATATGATTTAATTAATCAATTTGATTGATTAAATTATCTTAATTGGGTTAAGTATAACTGAATAAGATTCAATTTGGTTTAAGTCTATTAGAAAGACTAGTCAATTTCAAATATTAATTTAAAATTAGACTTGATTTGGATTTAAATAGATTAAGGACTAGCCAAATTTGATTTGGGCTAGGACCATGATCTATGTGGGTTCAGTCCAATAAATTCAGATTAGCTTAAACCAAAAACTAAACCCAAACATCTCGAATAAGTTGAGAGATTAAATTCACATATAGAATTTAATGTCTTGCATTAATCTTCTCCAAACAATTCCGTCAGAATTCTAAAGTGTTAGAATTTATATGGAATAAATGCGCCTCTTTGTATTAACCAAGCGCTACGGTTCGAGGGCTCTTTGGTTTTTACTGAACGTCGAAATTAACCAAGCACTACGGTTCGATGACTCTTTGATTTTTTACCGAACGTCGGAATTAACCAAGCACTACGGTTCGGTGTCTCTTTGGTTTTTGCCAAGCGGCGGAATTCTAAAATGTTAGAATTTAATGGGCTAGCTAAAAAGAGACTATAAATAGACGACATCCCTCACCAGATTATACAGAAGAGAAAAACAACACACGATATGTCATGAATTGATTTTCTAAAGAATCAGAATAGAAAATCCTGGTGATTCTGGTGCTAACGGAAGTGTGGAGGATCCTAGAAGAAGAATTCAAGTGGGAGGATTCAAGATCAGCAAAGTTGTTTTCCGCGAGCTAGCACTTCCGGGAATCCGATCATTCGGGGCTTCACATGGATGATACTAGAGGCCGGACGATTGAACGGCTGCAGAGCATAAAAGGATTTACCAATTGCCTTTAAGGTAAATGATATGATCCCTAGATCTTAAGGCATGCTTCAAGATAAGAAGTATGACTTCTTGCCTTAAAGATCAAGACATGATCTTGATAGTTTTATTTATATGCATATTTTGGATCAATCGATCCTATATACAAGGCAAAGATATGATCTTGATGCATGTTAGATAGATTAGTATGTAATCTTTAAATTTCCGCATTGATAATTGTTATCAATTTTTTAAAGCATGCATGCCTCGGAGATTGTTTCTCCCTTCAAATATGTCCAATGACTCTCGTAGAATCACCAAATGGTCCATCGTAGTACGGGGCGGACTGCCAAGCATCCATCGGTGTACGCGGGGCCTAGCATCAGTATAGTCCATGGTTGGGTGAGGAGTGAGAAAGGGAAAATGCTCATAAATCCATGCCTGGAGAAGCGTCATATATCCATTGATCTGTCTAGCGGATGCCCTAGATGCAATCCCCAACTACCGATATAAATGTGCCAAGGCACCCGCACCCCAGGCATATGTCCTCACTCTATCTAAATGCCGAAGCAGAGTAAGATAAGCTATAGGCACCCTCATTCTGCTCTTATCGATAAAAAGTGTACACCCTAACAAAAAAAGCAAATACGCTCGTGCCGCACACTCTATCCTACGGCGGCTATCTCTATCTGATACATCATGGAAATGACTCTTCAGCCACTCTAACCTCACAGACTGACCGTGGACAGATAGAACCTCCTGACGCACGTCATCCCGTGATACATCCAATAGCTGCACTAGGAGGTCCTCAGCATCCCGATCACTCATCCTATCAATCGACAAGGACACTGAGGCACCCATGACACTAATCCCTAATATGGTGGCAACATCATCCAACGTGATTGTCATCTTGCCAAAGGGAAGATGGAAGGTGTTCGTCTCGGGCTGCCATCTCTCTACAAAGCCCGAGACAAGAATCTTATCAGCGAACCGATAAGAGCAATGCACTAGCTCAAGAAGACCCAACTGCTGAACTATATCTCTGAATCTCCTATTCGATTGCCCTGATGCCTACCACTACCACTCACCTACTTTGGCAGCATGGTTCATGCACTTCAATGGAGTCTGTTCCTATGAAATATAAATGGATAACATGAATAACACATAACAGCATCGAAATAATACATTAAATAAAATATAGTAGAACAACGATTTACTTGTTGCCTCTAGATGGAGGCTGCAATATGTGTCCTGAAACTCCTAAGGACAGAGTCATCCTCAGGACCGTCTGGACAAGGCCCATCCGCTTCATCATCATCAACATCCATAGCTAGGATGTCCTCGTCTGCTGTCTCATCTGGGGGCGATGGTGCAACAAGATCCTCAGGAACCTCAGTAACCTCAAAAACCTCAGCGCCTGGGTTCTACGTCTCCTAGCAGACGTTGTGGGTCTAACTCTAGCTCATGAGGGGCCAGCATCCATATCTGGAACATTGTATTATTCATCATTAAAATTATATCAAAATAATATATATATTTATTAAAAATATATTAATAATAAAAATATATGATTATATTAATTATACTTTATAATATACTTGATTATAATTATGTTAATTATAATTATAATTATAATTTAATTAATTCCGTTCAATCAAATGAAATTGAATTTGTTTGGCCCAGCAGGCCGAACGGATAATTCCGTTCGGCCTGCTGGGCCAAATAGAATTCCCTCTATTCAGCCCAGCAAGCCGAATAGAGATTCTCTGTTCAGCCAACCAGGGCCGAACAGAGCTCGTGGGAGGGTGGGACGAAGGGGGAGAGGTGGTGGAGAGGGGGTGGAGCCATCGGAGGGATACGGACACCGGGAGGGAGGGGAGCTTAGCTAAAAAAAAAAATCTTGAAGGGGGCAGATCGAGTGAGGGAGGAAAGGAGGGAGGGAGGGAGGAGACCTTATTTGCCGGAAGATCCACTGCCAGGGAAGCCGCCGCCGGGGAGCACCTTGAGCGAGAGAGGAGGCACCGTGAGGGAGAGGAAGAATCGCAATCGGACTGGGGGGAAAGGGGGGCCATTGAGCAATTTTTGAGGGGGGCATGAGGGGAGGGGTAGTTTAGGTATTTCTAAAATTTAGGGGGGCTAGTGAGTAATTTCGGGGGGCTACTAAGTAAAAAAAAAGAAAATGGAGGGGCTCCTCAGCAAAACGGGCGTGCCAAATAGAATTTCCCCTTTTATGCGCTTCCCTTCCCATGATGCTATGATTTTTATATTTTTTATTCTTTTTTTTTATAAGCGAGTGATCACACTAGTTTAGTGTGATCAATCCAAATAGATCAAAAAATAATATTTATTTAAAAATAAAAGAATAAAGGTCTTTCTGGTTTCAAGTTCAATCGCAGTAGAATTAACTTTGCAATAAACATGACGGATTTGGACTCTATGGACATTTTAAAGGATAGTCCAGATGTTATGGAGCAGTGGGTTATTAGGGACTTGATTATAGCACTCCTTCCGAAGCCATCAGATGACAGTAAGAGAGTCTCCTTCAATGAGAGGACTATGAACATTAAGAATCTGAGCAGCGTAGGAAACGTCAGCCCAAGCTGCGTAAAGCTCAACCAAAGGGATAGAGGAGTCTAGGAGACTAAGCCCTCCCATCGCCAATAAAACTCCATCAAACCCTCGGATAACAAATGTAGAACCAGCTAGTCTTCCCCGAACACTCCCATCGAAATTGATTTTGACAAACCCTGGGAGGCTCCCAAGAGATGAAAACCGTATGTCGGTTCACTGCTGAAGCAGGAGAGACCCAGTGGCCAGAGCTATCAAGATCAGAAGCATAGCGATGGAGTGGAAATTCAGACGATAATGATATAGCATTCCGCACTATCCTGTGGGAAGATATAATATCATCTATAAAAATGAGCCTTTATTTCCTCAACGTTAACTCATTTACGGTGCACCTGTAGCATTCATATATATATATATATATATA